>VDFB02380587.1:0-148526 GCA_007258455.2 Sequoia sempervirens
ATGATTTAAAAAGGAAGAGGAGATCTAAACCCTAAACCATAAACCCTAAACTACAAGTTTCTCAAAAAAGTAATTTGAATTTTCCAAATTGAAATGTTCATGCTACGAGTTAGCTTTGATACACTAGTTTAGAGAAAGTACAACATTTAGTTTTCCTAATCTAGAACAATGCCACTACACATGAGAGTTAAAATAGGAATTAGATTACACACTTGTCTTATAGATCTTCTGAATAACATCCTATAAATTAAGGCTTAACTATGATCATAATGCATCCTTACATAATTCACAAAGGATCTCATCCAAATAAGAGAAATGGGTAGAAATCATTCATGCTTCACATTTTAATATTTATTTGATTTAATAACATTTATGTGTCTAGCTCTATCGTTATTTCACATAGTCTATCTATAGCCCATTTTAGGTTTACATAAATTAGGGTAAATAGGCCATTTTAGGTTTACGTAAATTAGGGTAAATAGACCATTTTAGGTTTATGTAAGTTAGGGTAAATAGGGTTTTAGGTTTACGTTTTAGGGTTTAGGTCCAAGGATTAACCTATGTAAATTAGTTTTTAGGGACCTATGTAAATTTTGTAACCTAGGATTTCGAGGGTTTTGAAATTTCTAAGTTTTAAATGTGTTCAATTTAGGTTTATTTTTTATGGTTTTCAATTTACAATTTAAATTTCTTTGTTTCGTTGACATTTTTGGTTTTTTAAATGCAATTAAAAACTATAAAAAATTCAAGAACTAAAACACACTAAACAAACAAAAATTGAATACTAATTAAAGAACAAAAAAAAAGATATAAAGAAAAAAAATGAAGAATTCAACCAACCTGGAGGTCGATGAGGTCGCTAGTGTCGATGGGAGGATGTGGCAGTCAAAATTTTGTTTAGTCAAGGCCTTTAAAACACGTACGTGCTCTCCTTTGTTCTTCTTTCTCTCCATTCAAAATGGCGAAAAATGAATTACATTCGTTTATTTAAAAAAATAAATACTTTCTCGAAATGCATATGCATTTTTAAATGCATACGCGTTCTAAATGTGTACGCATTTCATAACGCGTATGCATTTCATAACATGTATGCATTTTCGGTTCACGTGCTCGCATCTGAATGCATACACATTCGGATCCAGGATCGGCTACCTGATCTGTAACACGTACGCGTTTCTTGTGAAACTTTTTTTTCCTGAGATTTACCCTCTTCATGTACCCAAATTCTTGCTTTTACCCTTCTACTTCTTGCTAGACCAATTGATAGGGCCTGATTCAAGTAAAAAGTTGTAACTTGAAGTGGACTTATGATGTTCAGTATCACCATCCCAGTCTGAATTTGTATAACCAACCAAGTCAAGTGATGAACCAACTCTATAGTGAATCCCAAACCAAAGAGTGCCATGAAGATAGTGAAGGATCCTCTTAGTTGCTTTCCAATGCAGTTCATGAGGTTTCTGCATGAATCTTGAAACCATGCCTATTGCATAGGTAATGTCAAGCCTGGTATGAGTCAAGTATATAAGACTACCAATAAGTTTTCGATACAGTGTAGCATCAACCAATGGTGTAGTACAGGAAGTCTTGAGCCTGACTCCAGAAAGAAAGGGAGTTTGAGATGGTTTGCAAGTATTCATATGAAACTATGCAAGTAGATCAAGAGTATACTTTGGTTGTGCAAGAGTAATCCCTGAAGCTAACTATGAAATATCAATTCCAAGGAAGTAGTGCAATAAACCCAAGTTTGTGATGTCAATTCTATCATGAAGTGATGTCCTCACTGCTATAATGGTAGATGAAGTGCTCCCAATAATCAAAATATCATCAACATATAGAACCAATATCAAAAGTGAATCATCCTTCCATAGTAAATACACATTAGGATCAGAATGAAATCTAGTAAAACCTGTAGATAGGAGGTAGGAGTCCATCTTGGCATACCAAGCTCTTGGAGCTTGTTTAAGGCCATAGAGAGATTTCTTAAGTCTACAAACTAAGGATGAATCCTTAACAAAACCTAGTGGTTGTTCCATGTAGATTTCCTCCTTAAGGTCTTCGTGAAGAAAAGCACTCTTCACATCCATCTAATGTACATTCCATCCATGTGATGTGGCTATAGCAAGTGTGAGTCTGATGGAAGTCATCTTAATAACTGGTGCAAAGGTTTCTATATAGTCAATGCCTGCAACTTGTGAAAAAACTTTGGCTACCAAACATGCTTTGTACTTATCAACTAACCCATATGCTACAAATTTAGTTTGATACATCCACCTACATTGAACTATCTTCCTTCCCAGTCAAATCCCAAGTGTGATTTCTAATCAAGGAATCATATTCCTCATCCATAGCAATATCCCACTCTGGTATGCCTAATGTCTCTTTGAATGTTTGTGGATCAGAAACTAAAGCAAAGAAGGAATGTGCCCCCCTTGAAAATTTACTGGAATCAGTCTATCATTTGTTGGATCCTGTACCCCTGTATCTGTTCTATGTATATTGTATGATGTGGGTGAGTCTGGTGCAGATATATCAACTTCTAATGCAATCCTTGAACTAGATGAAGATGAACCTTCATCACTGTGAGAACTGGAAGAAGAAGATACTACACTAGGAATCTGCAAAGAATGATCTGAATCATCAGTACTATAATCAGTATCTAAAGAGTCCACAATATGTTGAGAAGTGTCAAGTATAGTTTTAGGAGATGCTTCTTGAAACTTAACACTTCTCTCAATAAACAACTCATGTGTGGTAGGGTGGAGTAGGTGATAGCCTTTTACACCATTTGGATATCCCACAAAGATGCAAGGTTTTGATTGTGGATCCATAGCCTTGCGTTGCTCTTTTGGAATGCGTGCCATGGCATACGAGCCAAAAAATTTGAAATGATCAATTGCAGGTTTCCATCCTTTCCAAGCTTCAAAGGGAGTGATACCCTTTAAGGCTTTATGTGGAACTCTATTTTGTATGTAACATGCACAGTTGATTGCTTCTTCCCAATATGATGGTGTGAGGCCTTTAGAGTGAATCATACAATTAGCCATCTCTTTTAAAGATCTATTTTTACATTATGCAACACCATTTTGTTGTGCGAACGCCTATGTAGATCATCTATGATGCCAATTACGCTCTCGTGCGAAATTGTGATGACTTTCCTTGTTTTTGATAAATCTTGAAAATAAACATACGTTTTTCTCTGAAGTGCTGATTTTGGATTAGCGCGATTACCCAGCCTTATAGGGTAGCAGGTGATGATGATACATGTATTGACATGGTTGTTCAAGATAGCGGTAGTTAAGATGGCCAAACCGCTTATGCCATAGTTTGCTAACTTCATCTAAATGAATTAGTAGTTCTTTTGGAGAAATATCTATGGCAAAATTGGAGAAGGTATATAATCTTGATTGGTGATTTTCCTCTCCTATTGCTACCAAATTTTTTTCTTTGTAATTCTCTTATCTCAAGCGCGAATCACGGAGAGGTATTGCTCTCATGCCCTTCCCTAAATGAGTTATTTGATACACTGAAAGGAGATTAGTTGAGAGTGAAGGTACACATAGAACACTGACAAATTCTCCTCCTTCAACTTCAACAGACCCTCTCCCTTTTACCAATGCTAGAGTATAATGACCTAAGGTGATTGTGGACATACTTGATGGTTCTAAGGATGAAAAAACAACCTGTGAAGAATCCATATGGTGTGAAGCACCAGAGTCTAGAATCCACGATGGAGATAATGATGCTTTAACAACTAAGGATTTTCCTTTTGATTTCCCTTTATCCTTAGTATTATCTTGATTGGGTGAAGATGCCTTGATAGAATCAGGTAGCCCTATATTATTCTTTTTAAGAATTTGTTGTAGAACTTCAATCTTTTTATTCATGCAATGATTTTCATCATGTCCAAGATTTTTACAATTTAAGGTGCATGGAACTCTCTTTTTACCTTGAGAGTCTTTTTTGGAGTTGTCAATTTTTCTTTCTTTCTTAACTTCCTTGTCCTTTTTAGTGTTCTTCTCCTCTTTCGAAGTTTGATGTGTTTCATTCCCTGCAAGTAGGGCTTGAGGTTTCATAGACTTCAAACTACCCATTTGAATTTTTCTTTCTCCCTTGTGAGGTCAGCAATAAAGTTATCAAGTGTGGGCATTGACCATGAGGCTCCAAGAGCCCTTTTAGTAGAGTAGAAAGTTGATACAAACACATAAAATTCTTGACCTAGCTTGGAAAGTACAAAAAGGATTAATTGATCCTCTTTCTTGTCAATTCCACAATATTTTAAGTGAAATTTCAAGGATTTAAAATTAGTAAAAAAGTATTGTAAAGTTGAAAAATTCCTAGGACTAAGACCTCAGAGTTGATTTTCCAACTCATGGCTTCTAAGTTCATCTATTTTCCAAAAAAAATTGTCAAGACCTTCCCAAACTTGGTTGGGTGTTTTCAAGTTCTCAACATGGAATAAAAAATTAGGAGACAAATTTAATCATAGAAAGCCAAATGCTTGATCACACTTATTAAAAAAAAATTCTTTGTCTTTAGCTGCATTAGGTTCTTTCTCTATTCCCATAGTTACTCTATATAAACCTTTGTTCTTAAGCACAAGAATTAATTTCACCTTCCAATCATGATAATTGAAAGGTGTTAAGGGCACTATAACAACATTAGATTCCATACTGCTTTGACTAAGATAGTTGTTTTGAATAAATGCAGAAAAGAAAAGATAGAAATGTGTGCAAAAGTGAAAAAACACAACTAAACAAGCACTTCTCGAGGAAGTGTGAAAACGAACCACACGCAACACTCCCCTTGAATATTTGTTTCTCCCCCCGATTTGGCACTTTATAGAAGGAGTGCTTGTAAATCACTTGACAAAGACACAAACATGCACTTTAGAGATTAGTGCAATTCTGTGCTCCATAGATGCGTGGTAAAAAAAAAGATAAAATTTTGCAAAAAGGAACTCAAATATGAGTTAAGAAGCAAAAGGTATGACACTATGAAGATTTTCACTGGTTACAAAATATGATCCTCATTACAAACAAACAAAAAATAGCTAGATATACACTAGAAAATAATTTAGATGTGACCAAGGGAGAAAGTAGGCCCATGAGCTTCGCCCAAAAACATAAATCTGTAAACACACAGTAAATAATAGACAATAGACAATCTACTTCACAAGGGATAAAGGAGATTCCTTTGAAAGAACTGGTGCTTCAAATTTCAATAGGGAATAACACTTTGTTCATTGATGAGGAACTCATGATTCTCTATTCAAAGGTTCTACGTAGCCTTTTACAGAAGATTCTTGCCTCTGGATAGCAGAAATCATGCACAACAAGTACCCACATCCTGTAAAATCCTCTTGTGTAGTATTTAAATCTCTTTTCTTTTTGAGATCCACCCTCTCTACTGATAGATCCCTCAAAAGACTTCATGTGCAGGGGAAAAACATCACGTGCCTAGTCCAAACACACCCTTAACAGACACTAGTCAAACTTTCCAAAGGCTCCAACGTACATTGCTTCCAACAAAACACATCACCTAGAATTGTAAATGCAAACTCAGGTAATGATCTCAGTCACCAAATAGATTGGCACTCATAGTAGGAACAAGGGTGAGAATAAAGCGTTCCCACCAGGAAAATGGGTTGTTTGGTCAAACCCATGTTGAGAATAAATCACGCCCACCATATGATTCATAGTCGCTCAACCTTCCAATGTCGGATCAATCACACAAATCACGTCACACAAGATAGGTAATGGGCCCACAAATGAAATACCCAACACAGTAGATGATTCAGCCTCCAACAGATGATTCTCAACATTGATCAGGCTGAGTGTTGTTGATTTATGGTGGTGAGTTAGTCCCAAAGTAGCAGAGGCCTTAGCAAAAGCAAGCACATGATATTGCAGAGTAGATCAGCTAGTCACTAGCTGAGCTGAAGATCTACAGGGAAAGCATGCCTTTAGAGGGATATGTGCCTCCTAGAGGTAATCACTCCGGGGAAGGGGGTAGACATGGAACGCTAGGCACCAAAAACCTCCACAGATCCTCTAAAGATAACACACATAGTAGGATCAAAAGAAATACAATTAATTCACCTCACAACCTGAGAATATCCTAAATAGCTCTGATACCATGTGAGGATCTACAAACAAAGATATTTGACAAGCACAGTGAACACACAAATTGCATATTGTCAATCTATATTGAAAGATAGTCAAGGGGTCTCCTTATAAAGGAGAAATATCCAAACATGAGCAAAATATCCCTAAATATCAATAGGGAAAAATATCAAGAGATATTTAACTTGCACAAGAAATGCCATGCCTAAGTAGGCTTAGGTCAAGATGTGTGAAGCAAGCATTAATTACACTGACAGTTTCGTCCAAATCGGACATATGAGGCCAAATCTATGAGGGTTTGAAGCTGAAGGGTGGTTGCTAGGACCCCTAGGTAGCTACATTTTTGGAGCATTTTGGGTCAAATTCGACCCTGCCATCATGTCTAGAAGGGCCAAAAATCCTAAGATTGACTGCCAAATCGTCCAAAATAGAGTAGTTGTCCATTGAGGAATTTTTTTTTTGCCCAAAGAGCCATACGATCCCCCAGGCGTCATAATGACAGTGACATTACGATATTTCAAAATATAAAAATAAAAAATTTTAATTAAAAATTTTTGAATTTTTTTTTGAAAAATAAATTTGTACCGATAATTTTGATTGCAAAAGTTTTTTTTTTATAAAACTCAAAAGCAAAAAAACTTGTATTATGTGGATTTATCTACACATTGTACCTACGTCCTTCATAGAGTACTGCTAGGTACAACAGGAACCATGTGGCACCACCAGCAGACACCACGTTGCCCTAGTGGACCCCACACTCTTTGGCCACCATAAAAAGTAGCTAGTAGTCTATTAAAAATCAACTGGGCAGTGTCCATTTTCAAACCGGCGAGTAACTCAGCCAAAATATTCCATAGGAATATTCCATCGCAGGGCATATACCAGCCATACAGGGAATATTCTAGCAAGCAGGACTGACGACAATGGTGACGGCTAAAAAACCGTCAAATTTAAATGAGAAAATTGCTGATGTCATCCCTATGTCAGCATTTTCAAAAAAAAAAATCCCCCCTCTCCAATTGAATTTTCATTTTTGTAGGCGAACTTCGGAGGCCCATAACTTGAGCTCACGACCTCCTTTTTTCGAGCAATTTTTTTTATTTGGGATAATTTTTCATGATCTTTATTTTGATGCAATCATTTTTTATTTTTGTTTTTTTTTATATATAATTTTCATATCCTCATAGGTGTTGCTACTTCATCCTCATTTTGGGAGCTTCGGGAGCTCATATCTTCCTCCTACGATAACATTTTTGGGTGCATTTTTTTTTGAAAGTGCATAATTTTTTCTATACTTATCAGTGGTATGATCAAATTGATCTCATTTTCACCAAAAAATGTACTTGAATCTGTGGCCTATTTTGACATCTATAAGCACTAAGATCAAGTCTAGCTTGCTATTTTTGGAATGATCTAGCAACTGTAAATGCACTAAATATTATTGGAAACACAAGGGAGGAAAACTAAGAGGGGGGGTGAATCAGTTGTCATAGAATTTCAAAACCGATTAAACTTATTAACCTTATTCTCAGATCTAATTAATAACCATCAAATCATAAATCATCAACACATCAAAAACACACATAACACCAAGCTTTTTTACATGGAAACTCTGTTAGGGGAAAAGCCACGGTGGAGGTCAGTCCACAAGATTATACCCTATTAAAACTATAAATAATAAAATGGGGAATACACATGCATTCAGGCACACTACCTAGAGCTCACTGCTCAAATACAACAAGGCTTACTACCCAAAGGAAGACACACTATCTTGCGTAAACATTCAAATTACATCTGTAGGATTTTGAACTAAGAAAATAACATCTGCTAATGCCTGATTACATTTCTGATTAAGCACATGAACACTTCTTCACACTCTGCTCACTCTTCTTCACACTTTAATTCTACCTTAGAATGATTAGGACATTATTCACGCATCTCATAAACTCACTTACCTTAAAATGGAATAAACAATCACTTATATATATCCACAACAAGAGATTACATCGCTACATGTTGGCTTTAACAAAATAATAAAATAAATACAAAATATTAGCCCAAAAAATTAAAGATTATCAATGTGAATCAACCAAGGTCGGCCACAACATAGTGAGGACTGAAAATAAAATACTCAACCAAGAAACACCTTGAAAAATTAATCCTTGAAGATCCACAACATGCTACAATCACCTTGTCGACCATGAACATGAACACGCAAGAGAAAATCACCAATCACGAGCACAATGATCAATGCAAATGTGAAACAAAGATAGAGAAAAATCTAGAAACATCCACAAATGTGAAGAATCACTAGAGAAGCATCCACAACAATTGAACTTACTAGAATCACATCATCTTCATTTAGGAACACCAACTGAAGCAACAAAAAAATTGTCAGAACACAACTACTCATAACTTGATCAAATCTTCATGTGGATCTCTGAAACTTAATGTGGATAAACTAGATATACTTAAAAAAAAACCCTTTAATCCACAACCTCTTATCATCAATGTACTAAGCTTGCTAATAGACTGAACTTCACTTCACCACTGACAACTTAGAACTCATTTGATTACAATTTTCTCAATATCCTCGACATATACAACCTCTAAGACATTAATTCCAATAGTGTTGACATCAATGACAACCACATATCAACATTCCAACTAGAACATCCAACAATCTCCCCCTTTGGCATTGATAGCAACACATGATGTGAAAAACACCATCAACACAACTTCCTCTTAGCACTTTCTCCCCCTAAGGTTTTGAATCTTTTCTCCTCAACTCTTTCACATGAATCTTCTCCCATTTTTTTTTTTAACATTACTCTTCTCACCCTTTGACATCAATGAAAAAGATAAACACAAGATTTGAACCATATATCTGAACATCTGACTACTTCCCCTGAGTAGCAACCATCACAACATCAATCCAGATCAAGATATGACTATGAAATGCATGGAATGATGCAAGTTAATTCATTTTAGTTATGATTAGGAGGTCTAATCACCCCTAGCTTCCCTCTGAGATAATCAAAAGTATCCTTAGGAAATGACTTGGTAAATATATCTGCAATTTTTTCCTTTGTAGGCACATACTCCAATCTTACTTCCTTTTCACTCACCTTCTCTCTCAAAAAGTGAAATTTGATAGATATATGCTTGGTCTTTCAAGGAAACACCAAATTCTTAGAAATGCTAATTGCACTTGAATTATCACAGAATATAGCAATAGGCTCATCATACACAAGTCTAATATCTTTCAAAATTTGCTTCATCCACAATACTTGAGTACAATTGTTAGCAGGAGCAATGTATTTTTCCTCTGTAATAGATAAAGAAATGACATTTTGCTTCTTACTTAACCATGAAATTTCCCAAGAAAAATGCACCACCACTGGTACTCTTTCTGTCATTCACATATCTTGCCCAATCAACATCAGTAAAGGCACTCAAAGTAAGGTCATCATCTTTAGGATACCACAGGCCAAAATCAGTCGTTCCCTTCAAGTATCTGAAAATCCTCTTCACAACTGTCACATGAGATTCCTTAGGATCAACTTGAAATCTTGCAACAATAAATACAACATTCATGATGTCAGGTCTAGTTTGTGTCAAATAGAGTAATCCACTAATCATCGATTTGAATCTAGTCTGGTTTGCTTTAGGAGAATCATCATCTTGTGTCAACTTACATCTGGTGACCATGGGTGTACCAACTAGCTTTGAATCTTCCATACAAAACTTCTTTAACAATTATTTCACATACTTGGAATGAGATATAAAGATCCCTTTATCTAACTGAGTAATTTGTAATCCCAAAAAGAATTTCATCTCCAATCATAGACATCTCAAGTTCACTTTACATCTCATCAACAAAATTCATGCACAAACTATCATCTCCTTAAAAAATGATATCATCAACAAAGACTTCCACAATCAAATATTTATCATGATCAATTTTGAAATACAAATTACTATCAGCAGTACCTTTGTTAAATCCAAGATCCAACAAATACTTGTCCAATTTGGCATACCATACAATTCTTTCTTCAATTAACAAACCATATCTCCTTGATCAGTCAATTGAAATCCATCAGGTTGCTCAACATGCACCTCTTCTTCTAGTTCTCCATTTACAAATGCTAACTTGATGTCCATTTAATAAACCTTGAAATTTTTGTAAGCAACATAAGCAAGAAATAGTCTCATAGCTTCAACCCTAGCAACAGGAGCAAAAGTTTCCTCAAAGTCAATTCCTGCCATTTGAGAATATCCTTTACACACCAGTCTTGCTTTGTTTCTAACTACTTCTCCTTGCTCATTCAATTTGTTTCTAAAGACCCATTTAGTTCCAATTACATTTTTTTCCTTAGGTATAGGAACAAGAATCCTTGTATCATTCTTCTCAATCTACTATAGTTCTTCTTTCATTGCTTCAACCCAATGTTCATCTTTGCATGCTTCATTCACACTATTAGGCTCAGTCTTTGAAATCAAACAATATTCTTCTACAATTCTTCTCCTAGTCTGGACACCTTTGTTCTTATCACCTATAATTTGATCTTTTGAATTATTTAGTCTTACATACCTTGGAGTCTTGGGATATTCTTGAACTTTAGGCTCTTGTAACCTTTCTTCTGCACTTGCACTAGTTTCTCCTTCCTCTTGATTTTCTTGATTCACTAGAATGATCTAAACTTGATTTGAAGTCTGAACTTTGTTTCCTTTATCTGAATTGTCATTCTAGTCATTTGAATCAGGTGTATAGGTTCTAGATGGTCTAACTATGTATTCATCAACCTTGACATTTTCACTTTCGACCATTTTCCTCAATCTCTTATTGTAGCACCAGTAGGCCCCTTACTTTTAGTAGAATAACCAAGCAAGATTCCTTCATCACTCCTAGCATCAAAATTTCCTATATCTTCATCTCTTTTGATATAGCATTTACTCCTAGGAAAATATTTTGAAATATCTAATAGTAGGCTTATAACCATACCATAGCCCATAAGAGGTCTTACTAGTATCACCTTTGATTTGTATCTAGTTGAGAGTGTAAACAACAGTACTCACAACTTCTCTCTAGTAGATATGAGGAACATTTACTTCCAGTATCATAGTTCTAGAAGCTTCTTCAATTGTCCTGTTCTCCCTTTCCACAACTCTGTTTTCCTGAGGGATCTGTGGTGTAGATAATTGTCTATGTATCCCATGTTCTTCACAAAAAGAATTAAACTCACTAGAAGTGAATTCACCACCTCTATCCGATCTCATACATTTAATCTTCAGATCTCTCTCTATCTCAACCATAGTCTTAAAGATCTCGAACTTCTCCAGAGCTTCATATTTTTCCCTTAAGGTAGCAACCCACATCATTCTAGAATAATCATTAATAAGTAACATGAAATACCAGTATCCTTGTAAATTTTTGACTTTAGAAGGACCACACAATTCAGTATGCACAAGCTCCAACAATTCATTTGAACAATGATGTTTGCTCCGAAATGAAATTCTAGTTTGCTTCCCTAACTGACGTTCCTTGCATTTAACATTAGTAGGTTTCATCAACTTAGGAAGATCTCTACCGAGTAGAACTTCATTCTGATATTTTCAAAGTTAACATGAAACATTCCCCTCCCATGCCACAACCAACTTTCATTCGTCCCATAACGATAGAATTTACTAGCAACATTTAGGTGAAAGATATTACATTTTGCTTTGTACCTAATACAATCACATTTTTGAAACTTCTCCTTAATATTCTACATGCTTCATCCTTGAATTGAAGACTCCTAACCCTTTGTATCAACCATCTATCCAACACTTAAAATATTATGCTTCAGATCTTCCACATATAGGACATCATTAGTATTATGCTTACCATCAAGAGAAATGCATCCTCTGCCACAGATTACACCTACTTTGTCATCACCAAATCTCACAACACCACTATCATACTTTTCCAAGCTCAAAAACTTACTTTTATCACCTATAATATGATGTGAACATCCACTGTCAATCACCCATTCATCTTTTTCAATTATATACGGCCTCTTTATTGATGCAAAAAACTGAGGAAAGATGGCGTCTCAAATGATTTAGCCCTTTCCTTTATTGAAAACTGATAAATACTGAACAGTGAATCTGGTGCAGGCACAAATGGACTCCAGGATAAAGCCCTCTTAGAAGCAATAATTCAGCTAGTATTTCACAACCTCACAATCGCAAAACACTGAAGAATTCTTGTTCTCCAATGGTGAAAATCCTCTGAAACCCTTGTCTTAGCACAAACTTCAAAGAAGCCAGAAAGAGTAAATGTCAAATGCTCAAAGATGAGGTTGACTTTTCTCCTTTGCCTTCGTATATCCTCAAAATGCCATGAATCCCAAAAAAGCACGACTTTGTCATTTAAATACATTTAAATGTATTCAAGTCACTTTAATAATGTTTTAATTTGTCTTTATCAACTTGGGCATACCTTTTATGACTTAAATGATTTAATTCTCACTTTATAATATTTAAGTGGCTTTAATTTATTATAAAGTCAAATTATAACTTTATAATATCCCCATAAGTTAATTAAATAACTTAACCACTAAAATATTAATATCTCCCTCAATTCTCAGTGTTTTGATGTGCCATTAGAAGCTAGCAAACACTGAACTACAAAGGCCTGCACTGAACCCAATACTAAACTGAAATGACAATATCCGCCATTATCTGCCACTAAGACCACCTATCCACACATATTAGCCTACGAGGGTCCAAATAATAGGCTAACCCATCTGCTACTGACACTGAGTAGAGTGGGGACATTACAGTCTGCCCTCCCCGAATTTGCTTGTCCTCAAGCAAACTCAAAGTTGGATGTTGTAAAATGCTCTCATTCTCCCCAGTAGCATCCTCTGTTGGCAGATCTCTCCACTTAACCAAATATTCCCTTATAACCCACCTCCTAAGATGACGCTCTCTAGAATCAAGGGTGGCCTCAAGTACTAAAATCAACTTCCCTTCATCATCCAAGGGTGGTAAATCTGAAGAAGGAACTATATGTTGTTCCAATGCTTTCTTGAGGCGTGACACATGGAACACATTGTGCACCTTATTGTCTGTTGGTAAGTCTAACTCATAAGCCACCTCGCCAACTCACCTGATAATTTTGAATGGCCCATAATAGCGTGGATTGAGTTTCTCCGTCCCCCTCTTCCTAAGAGTGGACTATCTATAGGGTTGTTGCATCATGTTGTACCCAAACCAAATCTTTTGCTTCATTAAGGCATTTTGCTTAAAAGAGTCTAAACCTTGTTAAAATGCTGTCAAAACACAATTTTTGGGCAAATCAAGCATGTATTTTGAGTCAATGTGATGTCGGGAAGATACTGGTGAAATTCGGAAAAAACTGAAAATTAGGGTTTTTGCACCCCTGTTTCACGTCGCTAAACCCTAAAAATTGAAACTTGTTAGAATTAGATGAAATTAATTTTGATTGGCTTATTTCACATCAAGATCACAATGGTGAAGTCAATTTCAGTTAAAAGTCAGTTTAAGGCTGGTGGGTAGTTTTCACTTTTTCAGGAAAAAAGATCTTCGAGATCGTCAATAGTAGTTGGCCAATACCCGGTGTCAAAATCTAAGCCTGAAACTCAAAGCAGAACATTCTATGATGAAAGATGCTGAGAAAGATGCTTCACACTGGAGGGGATTTTCAAATGGCGAAAAGTGCAAAAATATTCTAAGTTTAGAAACACTTCACTTTGTAACGTGGGAGATGCTTTCGCAATCAACATGCAAATCAACTTTACAGTGTTCATACATGTGAAAGTGGTGAAATATAGTCATACACACGCGTCAGCAACAGTAATGCTTCTACGTGGTCATATCAGTAGCCGACAATGGTGTTTGCAGAGCGTGAAATGGATGAAAATATCTAACAAAAAGCAAATCTACACCCTTGTAGCTCAAGGGTGCCCTTCAATATGGACGCTCAGATTTAGTGCTTTTTGGTTGCAAATGTATTCAATCTCTTCGGAATTCAGTCAACTTTCCAGCAAGCTATCAAGCGAGATCATCCGAGTTGCAGAACTCCGGTTATCGAAAGCTGAAGCGGAAGGTACGAAGAGGGTACACATCACAAAGGACTGTCAAATTGCAGTTTTTGCGCCCCTGTAGCCCAAAGGCGCCCTTAAACTAGACCCCTCAGATAATTGAATTTGCAAAATCCATTTCCGGGGGATCTTTTTTGATTCAACCCAGCTTCACGATACATCGGTTCGAGAGATCATCAGATAAGCTGAGTGACTGTAACAATGGTTCCAGTGAGCACGTATAATAGAGGGTGGATAAACCTGTACCTCTATAGGCTAGGGGCACCCAACTTTTTGGCCAACTAGATGAGGTTTTTAGCAAAAGTTGTCTTCACAAGACTTTTGCGAAATCCTCCTAGCTATCCAGTAAATCCAACCGTCAGCCCTCGGGATTTGCCAAACTCTTGTGAATGAAGGGTCAGTGGAGGCTGCTGAAGAATGAAAACGAGAAGAAAAATGGCTAATTATGGAAAATACATACTCTTTTGAAAAAGGCACCCTTCTTGATGAGGTCTTAGAAGTAGTTTTCTGGCTTCGTATCCTCCAAGAACATCTCTTCTTGTTGTTCTAGCTTTGCAATGAGATCAACGGTGCGCACATTGAAGCACTTCAGCTCCCGGTGTCAAGGGTCAAAGTAGAGCATTCGTGCTGAAAGTTACAAGTTGTAAAATCACTCTCAAAGTGATAATTGCGCTATTGCAGGCTAGGGGTGCCCTTGCTTTTGGAGTCCTTATCTCAGCTTTCAGATGCCTTACATACAGTCATTGGTTGCGGAATTCTTCCAACTACGCAATGAATCCATCACCCAGTCGATGGGAGCCATTGTTCACCGGCAGCAGCAGTTTGAAGCGTCAGATGGCATATCAGAGAAATGGCCAAGTCTGGTGGCCTGTGCATCAATTTAATAAAAGGCGACTTTTATTTTGAGGTGTCAAACAAGGTTTTTAGCAGTCACAGCTCCTAGCAGACATTTCATCTTGGCTCTGCAGGCTTCGCGGTCGATATCTCAGCTCAGTCATAGCATCAATCAGGCATTCAAAAATTAGAGCTCAACAAAGGCAATCATAACTTTTCAGTGAGCTATAAAGTAGGAAGTTAACAAAAAATCTCAACTGTTGCTAGGGACACCTAGAGAGTCAAATTTGGACTTTTCAGAATTAGTAAATTTTTCTAAGCACACTCGGATGCAGAGATTTCAGTTAACTCATTAAAATAATATTAAATTTCAGTCTTTTGCATGCCAACTTTAAAAAGGCGATTTTGCTCAATATTCTAATATTGGCGCCTTTTTTAATGTTAAATTGCAAATTCGCATGTAAGGGTGAACTGAATATTTTAATATTTTTATTCTTTCGGGAGTCCGAGTCAATGACAGTTAAACAAAGTGAGGTCCAATCAGAAGGTTTCTTTTGAAATAAGGGTTTTATTCTTGCAGTGGCACCATTAAGCAAAGAATTCTTCTATTTATTGCAAGTTGGCGTTCTTTTTCTCTCACAACAGTTGAAGATCAAGAGAATTTTCTCATTTGAGTGAGCAAATTCTTTAGCAATCAGTATTCGAAGGCATTTCAAATATCATTTTTTCAATTTTCCTTGCAGGTAGAAGTCCAGAATAATCAGCAAATTTCAAGACAAGATGGCAATTTTAGCAGAAGCAGAACATTAAAACTTCTATCTTTTGTCTTAATTTCTTCCATTTCTTGTCTTAGGTTTTCTTCGCTTGTCCAAGATTCGGCGACTTTTGATAAATCTGATCACCTAGGTTGAATGTGCACGACTTCCTCTACAAAACCCATGTGTTAGATTTTTTTAGGAAAATTTACTCCAGAGCTTCAATTCTCGAAGCTTTGATTTTCTCAACTGAAATTCCTTTGCATGGTAGAGTAAACGCCAATATTTTTCGAATATGACTTTGTGGGTTGTCTTAGAATCATCTTCTGGACAAAACCCATATCTCAAATTTCTTCGGAAAAATTGCCCTCCGCCGCCCCCTAGTGCCCTTAGTTGCTTTTTTCAGAAAAGCCTTTGCAACTGCCCTCAGTTGCTTTTTTCAAAAAAGCCTTTGCATGTCAAGCTAAATGGCATTTTTTTACATTTCTGGTGTTGTGGGTTGTCTTAGAATTATTTTCTGGACAAAACCCACGTTTTAGAATTTTTGGTGAAAATTGCCCTCCAACAGTGTTTTTAGCCTCATTAGGTGACATTTCAACTTCCGGAAAAAGTTATCAGAATATAGCCGAGTTTACAGTCAACGGGGCGATTTTTTCAGAATGCGGTTCACGCAGATTGAATACAACACCAAATCGGTCTTAATTCATGATTTCATCAGAAAAGTTGACACTGATTTGTATCAAGCGCATCCAAAGGGTTGACAAGCATAATCACGCAAGTCCACATGGTTTCAGCCTTGTATAGTTGATTGTCTTCCAAGGCCGGTTTAGAGGGTTGATACCATTGGAATTATGCATGTGCAGCAAGTTCGTTTGCATTTCTCACAACCAGAGTGTTCACGGTCAAACTTTGTGGTTTCATCATGCAACACTCTTCCATAGAGAAGTGTGAAAAAATGAAGCGTAAAGCTGTAGAAGAAATAGTGGTCATCACTTCAGTTACGGAGCCGCCAGAGTTACCAATCAGTGAAATGCCAGTTTAAGTGTGCAGAGATTTCTAGGATTGCTTGAGTTGCTGACAAGCAGTGAATTGACAGCTGAGACATGTGACGACCTTTAGATAGTGATGCAGTCAACAACCTCATGGAGGGGTTACTTGCTCGAGATCACGGCCAGTGAACTCCAAATTAGGACGTCTCACCTTTTCAGGATAGACATCAGACACAACAGTTAACTCGATGCTTCTTTCTAAGTTAACTTGTTGTTCCACATTTCATGCCATGTCTGTCTTGGAATTATCAATGTACAATTGGGGTTTTCATTTAGTTTTCGTTTCTATAAGGACATGCATGCTTGCACATGTCCATTTAGATTAGTCTTGTTTCGGTTAACTGATGGTAGCTTTCCAATTAACTATATAGTTTCCTTTATTAGGGTTTAGCAATTAGATCTTGCATGCTTGCAAGACCGTAGTTGACTTAAGGTGATTTTAGGGTTCCCTACACCTTTTGATGCCTATAAATAAGAGCTTTCGCTCATTTGTAATTGACCTTTGCACGCAATAGTAATATATGCTGAGCCAGATTTCCTTGTAATATTGCTATTCTGTATCTGTTCACTTTGGTTGGATGATCATTGTTTTGTGTTCTTGTGTTTATAAACTTTGTTTCATATCTACACCTCGGATAGGTGTCGTCAACTCCTTGGGAATTTAAAATTAAGGCTGATCGTTTGTTGTTATTGTGTTAATGAGCTTTGTTTCATGTCTACACCTCGGATAGGTGCCGTCACCTCCTTGGGAATTCAGAAGTAGAGTTCATCGTTTGATGTCGTCGCCAATAACCTTTCTTTCAGCCTACGCCTCAGATAGGTGTTGTCACCTCCTTGGAAATCTTGTCTTAGAGGTTATCGTATAAATCATTCCCGCTCTGTTTCCTCATGCTCTGATTTCTTGAGGAGATTGGATAGTATAAGCTAGTTAGTTTTGAGTTGTAGTTAAGATTTGCGAAACCAGAAAATCCTTGGCTACAACATTCGAAGTTTTTCGAAAACCTTGTGCCTCTTTCAATTGAGACAAAAAGATAGGAATTAGTTTAGTTTACTTTTTCAAGCATTTGTCCGCACAACGAGGGAGCTTCCCCTCCTAATTTGAAGAGCACTCATCATGCAGTGTGCATAGTTTTCCGTACCAACTAGCACTCCAGAGGTGCTAATTGTTACGCCAACACATCAGATACACCATATCCCTGATCTCAAATGATCGCTCAACCCTCCTTTGATCAACATATTGCTTTTGCTAATTTTGAGCCTTCTAAATGTTTTCACGAAGGGCTCTCATTATATCCTGGTTCTCCTGTAACAGATCCCCAGCACTCGATACTCTTCAATTGCTCAGCAATAAATCAAGGAAACTAGGAGCATCATAGCCATACAATGCTTTGAAAGGTGTCATCTAGATAGTCATATGGTGAGTGGAATTATAGCAATACTCACAAAGATGCAACGACTTCACCCAAGCCTTCTGCTGCCCAGAAATGTAGTTTCACAGGTATCCCTCCACCCATTTGTTGACAATCTTTGTTTGCCCATCAGTCTAGGGGTGGTAGCTAGTGCTCGGTAAGCTCTATCTCGCATAGTCTGAATAACTCCTGCCAAAAGTGACCCATGAACCTACTGTCTCTATCACTGACAATACTCCAAAGTAATCCATGCAATCTGAATACCTCACAAAAGAATAGATCCACTACCTGTGTAGCTGAATAGGTGGTGACCAGAAAGAAATGTGCATACTTAGTCAACCGATCTATTACCACATAAGTGTTGTCTCTCCCTTGAGCTTTCGGCAAGTCCATAATAAAGTCCATAAACAAGCATTCCCACTTCCTCTCAGGAATAGGAAGCGACTGAAGCAACCCAATAGGGTAAGTATGCTCTTGTTTGTTCAGCTGACAAACAGAGCACTCCCTGACATAATGAAGAACATCAGACTTGATACCCTTCCAAGTGAATCTCTCTCGTAACTGCTTGTAAGTCTTCAAGTATCTGGGATGACCAGCCATAGGTGAATCGTGGAAAGTCCTCAACACCTTGTTCCTCACATCTGAACCTGGAAATAAGAATATTCTCTCTTTGTAATTGATGAGGTCACTCACAAGAGAGTACCTGTTGTCCTATATTGTCCCATCAATAATGTCAGAAGCCCACGGATTCTTGGCATACTCTACTATGATCAAGTGACTCCAATCCTTTGCAATCTTTGCCATGGAGCTCAAATGGGGACAGCGAGATAAAGCGTCAACAACAACGTTCTGAGTCCCTTTGACAGAGGAGATGTCAAAATCATAAGACTGTAACTTGTTGACCCATTTCTGCTGATGTTCATTCAAATCCCGCTGTCCAACGAAATCTTTCAAGCTATTATGATCAGTTTTGACACAAAACTTATTGCCAACTAGGTATTACCTGAACTTGGCCATTGCATGCATGATGGCCAACATTTCCTTGTATATATTGTAGCTCCTCTCAGGACCCCTTAGCTTCCTGCTCTCGAAAGCTATCGGATGACGATCCTGCATAATCACTGCACCAATACCCTCTCCACAAGCATCACAATGAAGCTCAAAAGGTTTGGTGAAATTCGGCAAAAGCTAGAATTGGGCATGTAGTCATCAAGTGTCTGAACTTCTCGAAACACTCCTGTGCCTGAGGTGTCCAAACAAATGCTCCCTTCTTAGTCAAATTTGTAAGTGGTGCATCATGCCGCAAGAATCCACTGACAAACCGACGATAGGAGGCGCATAACCCCACAAATCCCCTGAGCTGTGTCAAAGCCTCAGGAGTAGGCCAATAAATAATGGCACGAACCTTATCAGGATCCATGCGAACTCCATCTCCCCTGATGATGTGACCCAAATAAAGAACTCTGCCATGCCCAACACACACTTGGACTCCTTGGCGTACAAGGACTCCTTGTCAAGTATGCCCAAAACAGTATCCAAGTGAACCATGTGCTCCTCCCAAGATCTGTTGTAAGCCAAAATATCGTCAAGGAATACCAAAACATATCTCCTCAACTGAGAGTGGAAGACCCTATTCATAGTGGACTGAAAAATGGTTGGTGAGTTGGTTAAACCAAAGGGCATAACCAAAAAATCATAGTGTCCACAATGACATATGAAAGCAATCTTCTCTACATCCTGTTCTCTGACTCTGATCTGGTGATACCCTATCCTCAAGTCAATCTTAGAGAAGTAACAAGCACCATGTAGCTCATCTATCAACTCGTCGATGTGAGGAATGGGATACCTATTCTTAATTGTCTTTTTTTTCAACATTCGGTAATCAATGCACATCCTGAGTGTACTATCTTTCTTCTTCACCAAAACAACTGATGAAGCGAAAGGAGACTTACTCGGCCTTATGTGTCCCATTGCAAGCAATTCTTTGATGTTTTTCTCAATCTCATCCTTCAAACACTTTGGGTGTCGGTAAGGTGTAATCATGATGGACTTGGTGCCCTCCTCCAACTCAATGATGTGCTCTATGCCTCTATCAGGAGCTCTACCATGAGGCATGTCACTGAATACCTTTGTGTGCTTTACTCTGAGCTCCTGAACATCTGGATGATAGGGTGTTTTGTGTTGCTCCTCATACGAAGGCATCATCTTACACTTTGCTGCCCACTCTACCATGTTATGTTTAATAAGCCTCTCCATTCTTCTGAGAGTGATTACCTTCAAGTTGTCCTTAATGGCTTTAAGTACATAATTAGTCCCATCAACCTTGAATTTCATCTCCATATCTCTAAGGTTGAGTGTAAATTCTTCAATTGCATGAAGCCACTTCATGCCAAGGACCACATTAATGCCTCCCATATTAACCACATAAAAATCTGCTTTAAACTCATAGTTATTGAGTTTCATAGGCAGATCCAGAATCATTCTCTCACATTTGAGAGTGTAACCATCAGCAACTTTTACCCTTATCCCTCAAACTCTTGAGTTTCAATTCCACATTTTTCCACTAACCGTGAATCTCTAAAGTTGTGAGTTGCACCTGTATCAAGCAAAGATATGACTCTTTGACCAGCCAAGAGTCCACACAACCTAAAGGAGCCTTCCCTTTGCATGCTAGACATATGAGCTTCCTGCAGCTCCGTTTCTCCTTCAATTTCTGAATTTTCAGTCCCTGAATCCTCTTGATCAGCTTGCTTGCTAGTCTGATAAATCAGTCATGTTGGCACCCTCATAAAACCACTCCATACGCCTATTTTGACCCTTAGGCTTAAGAGGACAATCGTGGTTTAAATCATAAGGACCCTTGCAATAAAAACACAGCTTCCTCCTATGCAAATCATTAATTGTTTCCCTATCCAAAGGGGTTGCAAATTTCTTCTTTTGATCAACATTGTCTGATTTATTTGGATTTGATTTGCTGCTGTTATAAGATGAAGATGGCTTTGATTCGAACTTACTACGTGGAGCTATAAGTTCCATGGTACGAGCTTTCCTCATAGCTTCTTGCAAGGTAGGGGGATCAAAAGCCTTGATCCATCCCTTCATGGGCTCATAAAGACCCTCTACAAATAGTATGACCAGCCTCATCTCTGAGATACCTGTAACCATGACCGAGAGTTTCTGAAATTCACCAATGTAAGATTCCAAACTGCCCATTTGTTTGAGCTGAGCTAGATCTCTGAAGTACAACTCTGGATTTCATTTGTCAAAACGCTCAACTAATCTGTCAGTGAACTCCTGATATGTAGTAATACGGTCATGCTGCAAGGTAACCATTCCATGATGCCACCAGTCATGGGCTACCCCATCCAAATGTAAAGTTGAGAACTTAATGGCGTCTTCTTCTGCCATAGGACGTAGGGTCAAGAAAGTGTCCAACTTGCTAACCCAAGCTCTGGTTGTAACCCTACCACTGCCATCAAAAGTAGAGAGTGTGAGCTTGTTGGTTGCATGTCGAAGATCATTGTTTTGGTTCCTTGGTCTCCCGTCAGTCTTGTTCCTGTTGTGTTTTCTTTTCTGGGTCATAAACCTATCAAAGTTAAAATGATCCTTAACTCTTTGTGGTAAAGCATCCCACTCATCATGTAGTGTCATAACGTTATCTCCAAAGATCACATCACCTTCCTCCTCATCCTCGTTCCACTCCTCAAGTTCATTTCTCACAAATGTAGGGTGTGTAGGCCTGTCATAGGTGCCCTGGAGTTACTCTCATCCGTGGGGCTCCATTAATACTACCCTCCTCTTCCTGATTCTGATTCAGTCTCCTAGGAATGGTCATCTGTTGAACAAGTGTAGAAAGTTGTTGCAACACATTTGCTACCTGTTCCTGTCCAGCTACAAGACCCCTCAGAATGTCTCTAGCTTCTCTGTCCTCATTGTTGCCATGGTTTTTGGGTGGATCAACCTCTTCCCTGTCTCCCATGATTTCAAATCGTGTCTCTTCGAACTATAACTCTAAAGGTATCTCCTCAAACAGGTTTCTCTGTAATCCAGATCTCCTGCGTGAGTAATACCTGTTATATCCAACCTGATGAGGCCGCATATGAACTTCTAACCCTCCAAGATGGCAGGATCAAAGCTTTCATACCACTTTGAAGAACCCTGCTAGTTCTAACTCTACCCCTGATGCTAAACTATACTTTTTTTGCGTTTTCACTTGTTTTTGATGAATTTTATGCAAAAAAATAAGTACGCCAGGCAAGATATAGTACTAAAACTGAATAACAAGTAAATTAAGAGTAACTGCAATGCTATTGTGGATCTGGCAATTGATACAAGTAAATAAACATACCCGGAAGTCATCAAATTAATTAAATAAGAAAGATTTGTACATGCCAGGAAAGAAATGATGAACCTGGTGAAATGAAACGCCCACCTCAAGATAATGATTTCTCCCACGCTGAAACTGGATCAAATGCCTTGAATGTGCTAGGTGTCCAAGGTGGAGACAATACAAGGCCCAAAAAGAAGGCATTTCAACCTTCTAATTCACAAGCCCAACTAGAAGCTACATGCCTCCCAAGGATAAAGTACATCCCTCTGAAGGAATTGTACGGCCTCTTTATTGATGTAGAAAACTGAGGAAAGGTGGCGTCCCAGATGATTTAGCCCTTTCTTTTATTGAAAACTGATCAATACTAAACAGTAAATATGGTGCAGGCACAAGTGGACTCCAGGATGAAGCCCTCTCAGAAGCAATAATTCAGGTGGTATTTCACAACCTCACAATCGCATAACATTGAAGAATTCTCGTTCTCCAATGGTGAAAATCCTCTAAAACCCTTGTCTCAGCACAAATTTCAAAGAAGCCAAAAAGAGTAAATGTCAAATGCTCAATGATGAGGTCGGCTTTTCTCCTTCGCCTTCTTATATCCTCAAAATGGCACGAATCCCCAAAATGACTTTGTCATTTAAATACATTTAAATGTATTCAAGTTACTTTAATAATGTTTTAATTTGTCTTTATCAACTTGGGCATACCTTTTATGACTTAAGTGATTTAATTCTCACTTTATAATATTTAAGTGGCTTTAATTTATTATAAAGTCAAATTATAACTTTATAATATCCCCATAAGTTAATTAAATAACTTAACCACTAAAATATTAATATCTCCCTCAATTCTCAGTGTTTTGACGTGCCGTCAGAAGCTAGCAAACACTGAACTGCAAAGGCCTGCACTGAACCCAATACTGAACTGAAGGAATGGAAATGACAATATCCACCATTATCTACCACTAAGACCCCCTATCCACACATATTAGCCTACGAGGGTCCAAATAATAGGCTAACCCATCTGCTACTAACACTGACTAGAGTGGGGACATCACATTACACTATAAGTTAGAACCAATCTTTCATGACAATGGCATGTCCATGTTTGCATATTAAAAAGCACAACACACTTTCATTGCACCTTAATTCGTTACCACTCACCCTTTCCTGAAGGTCCAGTCAGCTTTGAACAACCTATATTGACTAGAACACTTCTCAATTTTACATTTTATGCACATCAGAAAATGAGATTGCAGAAGAAAATTGGATGCAGTGAAAATATCAAAATGTAAAATACATAAATTAAAGCATACACAATGAAGACTTGTAGATATTTTACATTATCCACTATCCACCCTTACTACAAATGATGATCCACCAAAAGCTGAAACTTCTCAATGGACGTCACCTCTTCAAAATCTGAATAGGAGATTCTTAATCCTACCACCACTTTATTAGGCAATGTGATTGATGAAATCGATATTATGGTGAATGGTTAAGCAGAGAACAGACAGCACCTAACAAATACAACATAAATCTAACCAACTATCAAACTTAAAAATTATCAAATATTAATGAAAAGAACCTGCAGCTCCAAATGGTGAATTGTTGGCACCAAACCCAATTGCTGAAGTGTTGGGATTTTGTTGTCCAGAAAAATTGGTTGGAAAAACTGCAGCCTTTCCGAAAGCATTTTGATTGGGAACTTGAGCTTGATTTCCAAACGCATGCAATGTATTTCCAAAACCAGAGCTAAATGTGCTTGAAGCAGTCCCAAATCCAGCACTGTGACAGTTTAGACACAAATCATCAGTAAAAACATAATAGAATAGCTCTTATACCTTGCCCTTTCTATTTGCCTAAAATAATCAATATGTATTATATATCTATGTGTTGGTTCTAAATTATCTAAGAGTAGAAAAAAGACTGACACAAAAGAACAAAATGATGCTTTTGTTCTAAACTTAAGCCTGTTCAAAAACACAGAGAACTCATGCAAGGCTATGGAAGGATGTTAAATCAACCTATTTGGTAAATAGTGAGTTGCAATTGGACCATGGATAGGGTCATTGGTAAGTATAGATGGCATTCCCGGGTTCGAATGATGAACATCCTTACAGGTAATTGCTGCTGCTTTCCTATTTTCCTTCAATGCTTGCTGGTTTTTAATAGGAGGAGACCTAAAGGTAGGATTCGTGAATGGATGTCAGTGTCCAAATCTGGGGATGTACCATGTACGGAGTGGTAATTTAGGATTTATTTCCTAGGAAAATAACTTTAAGGGTGGACATGTGGATTGGGAATGAAAGGAGGGGGAAATAATTATGAAATCAGGGAGACATGTATAAGGAGTGATGAAGCGAACAATTAAATTTCTAATATTAATAATGTTAAGAATATAAAAATGGTAGGTAAGGTGAGGAATGGGTGATTCCCCAGTTTATCATGTAAAAACATCCCAAAGAAATCCTTGGGGAAGTTTATATAAGAGCTTTAAAAGGACTTGTGTAAGAGGATTTCATAAAGGTAATAATTATACCAAGGAAAGCTAGAAAACAAAGTGCTTCATAAATATGAGTAGGTAAATACACATGTTTAGATAAATATGAGTAAGCAAGATATATAACCAGAGTTCAGAGTTGAGTCTCCTTGAATCTCCAGGTACTTAGTGCTGTAGTCAAGGGCTCTAGTGACTCCATGTGATATTGAGTAGGCATCTATGAAGTAGCTTATGATGAAGCCAATACACTCAAAGGATTTAGAGATAACATTATGCTTCATGTCATGAATGACTTCACCTATACCTACGGCTACAACTCTTGGGTTTCCCATGCTTGATCTATAAAAAATTAAATTTCATAAAAGGGGACGATAGGGGAGAATTTACTGTGGAAAAGTAGAGAGTATAATAGGTGGGGATAGGCAACGGTATTTCACATGCCAATATTTGAGTACAATTTTATCAATCATACAAATCACTATAGGTGGAGACTTTATGCAAGAAATTTTATAACCCAAAAATGTGTCCCTGCTGTCCCTTGTTTCCCCATTACCCCTATGTGGGGACAGCTAGGAAATGTCCCTACCTGTCCCTCTTTTCAAGCATTGCATACCTAGGATGGCACAAGCTTAGGGGACGTTTTCAAAACATCCCTGGGCTTTCCAATCATTTTTTGAAATGCCTAGCTGTCCCCAGTGACTTTGACACACTTCATGCCAGCTACTTCATCTCGTTGGAGAGGATTCTTGAGGTTGAAGAAGCACTACACTTAATGATCATGCAAAAGGAATGGGCTACATGCAAAGAGATAGAATTATGGGGAGTACAACGAAAAATTTGGTCATTGTTGGTGATTTTTAGGAACAAGTATATCAAATCATATGTTGCCCCTGCAATGAAAGTGATTCAGCAGACATAAACTCTCGTGACCTTGAACAGATTTATGAGACCTTTGATGAAATACTTGGGGAGATTAGAGTAATAGAACATGTTAAGGACCTAACCTTAGTGTTCTACAATGACCATCTTCACATTGGTAAATGTAGCTTGTAGAAGATGAACTCTCCTATACATATGGCAGCATACACAGTGAGCCCCAAGTGGTATATTCCAAGGTCTGAGAGAGTTGCTCCTATTGATGATGAAGAGGTGAAGATGGGATTCATGAAGGCCTTAAAAAATATACACTCAAGAGGAGGCATAGCGATTGAGAGAAGAGTGGATCAAGTTTGCTAATGTTAGTGCCTTCTCACAATCAGATAGCAAGGATAAGGATATGCTTGCCTAAATGGACCCTATTAGATGGTGACAATTACATGGCAGACCCACTCCACCCCTATGCATACTTGCCACACACCTCCTATCATAGGTAGCTAGTTCCTATGCTACTATGAGAAATTCATCCACTTATCGTAGAGCATATGCTTGCCTAAATTGAAGGCCTTAAAAAACATACATCAAAGAGGAGGCATAGCGATTGAGAGAAGAGTGGATCAAGTTTGCTAATGTTAGTGCCTTCTCACAATCAGCTAGCAAGGATAAGCATATGCTTGCCTAAATGGATCCTATTAGATGGTGACAATTACATGGCAGACCCACTCCACCCCTATGCATACTTGCCACACACCTCCTATCATAGGTAGCTAGTTCCTATGCTACTATGAGACATTCATCCACTTATCACTTCAGAAACTGTGAAGAGAGACAGGATTAGTTATCGTAGAGCAAAGAAGTTAATTGTTGTACATAGTGCCTTGTCTCTCCTAGATAGCGAGACAACAAAGTACAGAGAGACTCCTATAGTGTGATGGGTGTTGAGCTTGAGGAGCCTTCACAAATTGATGAGGGCAGTGAACAAGTGAGATTGGTTGGTCTTCCAATGGGCAAGCTATATAGTTCAGCATATGAAACTAATACTAATAGTGATTGCACTGGGGACAAGAGTGATTGCACTGGGACAAGCAGCCAATAGCCAATGCTTCAGATAAGGGTTTTCGTTAACAATAGTGATTGATTGTTGCCATTTTTCTATTTTGCAATTTTGGAGTTGTATTGAATCAACATGTTATGTACTAAATACTGAGTAATATCTCACAGCAGTCGTTGACTTTTCAGTTTTGACATTTGCACTCCCTGTTTCTGATATCATATTTCATCTGAATGTTCATTTGTTTCACATTTCACTTCATAAGTTTTCATTCTCAAATGTTTCATTGTTGAATATTCATCCTCCTAGGTTCTTAGCACAATCAACTATACTATATTGAATTTTTTATAAATATCTATATATGTATTTCTCATCCCTGCTTCCTAAATCTGGGGAAAAAAATTCCTGTACTGGAAAACAAACCCACCATCCTAGTCTCAAAACTCCATGTAGCATAGGCATGAACTAAGGTTGTGGCTCTTATATCTGAAGTTATTGTTTGGATAAGCATGATGGGGATGAGGGAAACATCATTGAAAATGCAGTTATATCATTCAATCGACAAGCTCCATCAAATCAAGATAGGATTGAGGGAAAGGAACATCCAATTAAACAGATTGTCCTTGAAGATGGCAATCCATGTGAACATAGTGCCGAAAAAGCTGGCTGAGCCAAGTCATG
The DNA here is from genome assembly GCA_007258455.2 of Sequoia sempervirens. Taxonomy (NCBI): domain Eukaryota; kingdom Viridiplantae; phylum Streptophyta; class Pinopsida; order Cupressales; family Cupressaceae; genus Sequoia; species Sequoia sempervirens. The sequence goes on from VDFB02380587.1 coordinate 27,721, forward strand.
TTAAGTGAAAGGAGTAAGCAAGGAGGTGCCATACAAATTGAGCAAGTGGGCATAATGAGAATATGTGATTGCTAAATTCTTCAATTGTTTGCTAATTAGGACATCTTGAGAGACCAAGACTTCACATCTAAGAACCTTTTTGTGTTTTATAAATCATTAAGAAGCCATTTGTTTTGGGCCAAAAATATAATTGCTATATCTTGAGACAGTCAAATCCAGTGTCTCAATGTCAAGGAAGAAGCAGTTTATAGCTGCCTTAGTTGTGCATTTTCCAAAATTTTCACCATCCCAATGCATTTTTGAGTCGATTGGAGTCTTAGATAACTACGTTAGATTTGTCTTTTATGCTAGTGACAACAAAGAAGGTTCAAAGGCTCAAAGGCAATAAGATTTGTTTGTAATCATGTCTATAAGTTGATAGGCAAGTACATCATCCTTTACTTGATTAAAGTTCACAAAATGATATCTTGGCACAGAAAACTATTCTAACTGTCCAAAGAGGGAGTAAACAAGCCATCCTCAAGCAACAATTCTGAATTGGATCTGAGATGAAAAATTACCTTACTTGATGTGCCTCCATAGCATTGATCTTGTGCATATGCCCAGAAGCTCAAGCCAATAAATAAATCTAGTGGCTTATAAGTGATAAATTATTTAACATGCAAAATTTAACCCCATGGCAATGCTGATCCACAAAGTCCCCAAGCTAAGCTAATCCCATTTAAATTATTTGAGGTTCTTGAGTCTCAAGATATCTGGAGGTCTAAAAAATGTTAACTTCATCCATGAGATGGGTGGAAACTCGAACCTTTTCTCAACTGCTCATAATACGAAACTTTGTAGGATGAGATTAAGTCATCTTCCACTTTTTAAGTAATGGGAAGTAGGGCCATGAGATAAATAGTAGTATTGGATGAATTGAATGTGGCCAAATATAATAAGCCATCAAAGTGTGTTAATAAATGTAGCTTTGATTTTTTACCCTGCTAATGAGAGATCTTAACATTGACACTGAAATAGGTCAAATATGGAAACAAAAGCAAAGATAGCATGTGGGAACAGTTAATTCTTTGAATCCCAACAGCACTAGATGCCTTTTTTCTCGGTAGATTAAGCATTTTAAAACATACCAAGGACTTTTCTGCCTGAATTTTTGTCCAAAGGCCTCATGAAAAATATCCAGCACATCTTTCATTCATTTTTAATTCACTTGCAAATATTCTGGAAAGAAACAATGCATCATTACAAATCAGAAGTTTAGTAATAAGGTCCATAATGAACTGCTGGAAGGCCAAAATTTGATGAGATGCTTTTACAGATGCAAGCATCAGGTTAAAGCCTTTGAAAAGGTGGAATGACAATGGGTCGACTTATTGAGCACTCATGTGGGGGAGAAGAGAGGACTTGCCATTCCATTTGATACCACTGAAAAAGTAGGCATTGCAGCATTATTGTGTATCCCCATAGTGATCTTGACTGCAAATCAAATGCCTCTACTATACTAAAAGAAAGGTCCAATTAAACCAGACAAACCCTTTTAACAAATCAAGTTAAAAAGGTTTGACAGAGAATCCAAGCCCCAATTTACTATGCAACGGATGGTTGATTTCCGCATTACAATATGTCTGTTGTTTCTTAGTGCTTGACAAATGCAGACTGGACCCCAGAAATGAGTCAAGAAAGAAATCAAGTAATACATTATTTTATGTCATGAAGCATGAGAAAATGGGCCTGAAGCCCTCTGAGTATTCTGCTATTGTTGTTTTGGCGCAATGACTGGTGAGGTCATATTGAGGGGCTGTAACATTTCCTTATCCCTCTACTAGAGCAGCAGATATCCATGTATAACGTCCCCGAATACTAAGGGCCATCTGAGCCCAATGCTTTGTTACAGAGAAAGGAGAAACAAGCATTCTTTAACTCCTACAAGGGGATGGGTCAGCAAAGGACATCCTTTATCCTGTCATGTGATCAGCAATGAAAAAAAGCTGAGAAGTGAGAACTCATGCTCTGGTCATTAATTGATCATCTACTAGTTCAGTTAGAAGTTCACAAAATATAATGAGACCACATGCATAATCTAGTAATGATTTTCCAACACTCTGTTGTGTCAAAGCCATATTCTGGACATGGATTTTATGTGTTGGCAATTTAACACCTGGTGATTACAGAATTTGGTCTTGGATTCACCCTTTTTAGTCCAGGCCACTTGTGATTTTGCTTGCAATAAGCTTCCTCTAGCTTCTTGAGTGCAAAGAGTAGAGCTATGACTTTCTGCACTTTTGTGTGGCCATGGCCTCAGATCTGAACCTAAAGTTGCTCCAATTGGGAGTATGTCTCCTTGGCCTGATTGAAAATGTTACCAAATTCTGTTTAATTCCAAATTTTGATTGTTTCATTTAAAAAACAGGGTTTCCCTGTGCATATATATATTTCAAAGCCATGCAATTCTAATGTTGTTGCCATCACTCACCATTTTGGCATGGAACATAGGATGTTCAACCAAATGTTCACATATTTGAGTTGAGATCTGTTAAAGTTATGGCTAGGGAGATTTTTTTAACAAGAATGACCATTGATCTGATAGATTTGAGTTGAAAACCGATGAAGTAGCTTGCCGGTCAGTGCCCTCTACTATCTGAGATTCTGAGATAAAAGAGGGTCAAATTTGAGATTTTCTCTGCAATATAGTGGATTCCTTTCTTCTTCTTAGACCGTGTGTAATGACTAGTGTAATGCCCTTCCCGTCTGCGCCCTTGAGATGTCTAGATCTCGGCATTGATTTCTAACTATGTATTAGGGGATACATAGGGCATGCTTGTGTTTATTTCATTGAGAACTATGTGGTGTGTTTGAACCACCAGCATGTTTGAGATGGTGTTCCTCAACATGTCAGTTATTGGTGTTCTGGTTGCATGGTGTTGCATGTATGGTAATGTGTCAAGTTCCTTGTGAGGACTTGATGAATTTCATTCTGTTGTGTTCCTAGAGATTCATGCATTATGCTATCTTGTTATCATAGTGATTCATTTCATGGAAATCAGCATATGTATTTTGATTATATGTTTATATGATGTTGAACCCCATTGGATGATTTTCATGTGATTCAACTATTATATATTGAGCAGATACGCTTGAAATGTGAGTTGAGTGCTTACAAGTACAAGGTTTTTTCTCCACCTAGCTACACAAGTCTGAGTTATTCCCCAACGGCGGTTAATCGGAGATATCACTTTGGTCTTATGCGTTTGGTAGGCACTATTGCACTCAATTCAATGCAAGATGAGCCATGTTTTCCCCTATGGTTTCAGATCAGAATTGATGGCAGTTTTGGACTCTGCATGTTGTGAAAGACCAATAATTGTGTGAGTTATATTGTGGTTGTTTATTTCCCATTTGCATGCAAAGGTATTTTAGATATTAAATATTGTGTGTGAATAGTGTGTGATATATTGGGAATCCGGAAATCAGAAGAGAAAAATAAAAGGGAAAATTGTAATTTAATATGCATTAGGAATGCTATTTAAATTATTGCAATTAGTTAAAATCATTATTTGAAACTATTCTTTTGGTTTCAAAAAGAATTGTATTAATTAAATTTGCTTGGAAAATGATTAATTAGAATTATTTTATTGGCCTTTGAGAAAGAAATAATTAAGAATGTTTAAATTGGAAAAAAAAAATTTGGTGGAAAATGAAAAATAAAAGAACAAAAAAAATAAAGAACTAAAATAAATTGAAAGCAAAATAGAGAAAAACAAAAGAAAAAGTCTCAAGTCTTTTAACTCTCTCTCTCTCTAAGAAATGGAAATTCACGAGAAAAATTGATTGGTGAATCAAATTGCTTGCAGTTTGGATGGGAAAGGAAGGCATAGCTGGTATGAGTGAATTGCTTGTGAGTTTTTACCCAATTAGAATGTATTTTGTCATTTTTGAGCTCCACGAAGGAAAGGTATTTTCTTGATTTCTTCTTGTTTGAAGTTGTTTTAAATTATGCTTTCCATGCTTACCCTTAAGGAAGCATAAGACCTTCATTTCAGAACAATTTTGTTGCAATTTCATTAAGTAATTTAGTTGTTTTAAATTTTTGAAAATCTCCATTTTGTGTCCTCATCAAGCCGAAATTTTCCAAAATTCTTGAAACGTAAATTTTATGTTAAAAGTGTGTTGTTAGGCATATTTAGAACGAAAGGGTATTTTAGAAAATTGAAATTTGAAATTTAAATTTTCAAGTTTTTCATAAATGGTGGATTTGGAAATTATATGGTTTTTCCTTTGTAAATATTTTTAGAAAAATTCAATTTCTAATAGATTCTGGATGAATTTTAATGCAAGGTAAAAAGTCTCCTTATTTATTTTTTATTTAGAAAATTACGAGACCATGTTTGTTTTTATCCACCAAAATTTTGCATTGAAATTTGTGCCACTCCTAAATAGTGAACTAGCATGATGAACCTAGGACTTGAGGTGTAGGGTTTAGGGAAGTGGTGACTCCCAACGTTTGTCAAATGTAATGTCCCCTTGTCAAGCCTAATTAGTCAAAAGACCATTAGCCTATTTCCTAAGTTCTAGTGGGCTAAGTGGCAAGGCAAGGGGACTCCAAAGTTCTTATAGGACACATTTTCGGAGTGACAAGGTTTCTTTTGTTGGCAATGAACTCAGTGGGCAATTTTGGTCTAAATGACACTCTCCAAGGTGTTTTCAAACTTTTGGGGTGTTCTCCAAACTTCTTGGAAAGCACATCTATGTATGTAGTAAGTCACCAAATTGGCTTCTATTATTCTCTTGATGCCTCAGTATCATATTGGCATGGTCAAAATTGGATTTTGATGTGTTTCGGGATTTTTCGTAACTTGAGGTGAAATAATTAAATTATTTACTTGTCATAATGTTTAAATATTATTTTTCATGACTAAAGTATAATACCTTTTCAAAAAGGTATTTTAAATCTCCAATTGGACGCTTGGGAGAAATAAGGGTGTTACACATGAAAAAAAGGTTTTATTTTAATTTAAAGGGAATTTGTGGGAAAAAGTGAATTAATTAATTATTTTAATTGGAGTTTCCTCACAAAAATCTATAAAAGCAAGCATAGAGGCTCGTTGGATATACTAAAAAATGATAATGTTATGTTGTTAGATTGGCATTGGTTCTCTTGAATCTTTGAGGACAAAATTCCTCAAAGGTTTCTAGTTTCGGAATCGCGACATATTCCCTTGCTAGACTATGGAGTGATTCTAGCCAGGGGTCACCATTGGAGCTGATTGTGAAGCTTTCAGTTTTGGCTTTCCAATATGATGTGTTTTGATGTGTTCCAATTGGTAAGTGTTTGATGAGTTTTTCTTATAATAGCAGAGTGATTAGTGTTGGTTTTATTGAAGTTTGTGCTTGCTGGTTGTAACTGTGCACGTAAAGGCCGTACCCCTCAATTTGCCTTCTGTAGATTGTTGTGTTGGAGCTTTGATTTTGGGTTTTGTACTGATGATCTTCCTATGTTAGGCAATCAGAAAGGAGTAAGCTGCAGGTTGAAAGATAAAGTTCTGAATTTTTAGAAGCAAGTCACCCCATGTGCAGGCCGTACCACTTCTAGTGGAAGCATGTGAGCTTCTTAGGGGAACCACCCCTCTTTTCCAGTCATTTTCTGCTCCTTGGTTGGCACCTAGACTCATCAAACCCCTTGCAATCAGTTTGAGATTGCACTTTGCTGTTTGGAAAGGTTTCTAGGGAGGTGTTCCATTGACTTACCTCCTGCAACTGTGTTTCAGACCTGCTGCAATTGAGTTTCAGACTTATTTCAGTCTCTCGTTCACCACATTCTTGAGGTATATTTGCTAATACATTGTTGGGAGTTTGTTTCCTAAGTTGGGGAATCCATTTGGGGTGATGCATCAGCTACATACCATATTTTTAGGTTGTAACATCAGTTATGCAGTTCATTTGAAATGATTTATAAGAGCTCATAATGTGACACTAGGTGGAAGTAACACCAGTGATCTTGATTTGACTTGTTGTGACCTTTTCACACATCGCCCCATCGCAAATGGGGACCCCCAGTAGTTTGCTAGTTTTTAGAGTTTTGTCTCCTTGCAACGGTTTCATGGGGTCATCACTTTGAGAGTGTCAAGTCAGTTTTTCGAGAGTCATCCGAGCCAAGTCAATAATCCATGCTTGAATCAGTGCATAGACGTCATGGAAGTACTCAGAAGGCCCAGGAAATGAGGATCGCCTATGCTTTCGGCCAATTCTGACACTTCCTATTTTTTAGGGAATCTGCTTTTTTGCTTTTTCATTTTTTCATTTTTGGCATTTTTGGACCAAACGGGGTTCCCTATTTTTTTAGGGATTTTTCTTTTTCTATTTTTAGAAAGTCAACCTTGGTCAACGAGTCAACTTTCCATCTTTAGATCCAAAAAACAACCTAAAAATCGAAAAAGCATGGAAAAGCATGTCAAAAATCTGAGAAAATCAATTAAAAAGCATGAGAAATTCTGGAAAAATCAGTCAAAAATCAGTCAGATCTGAGTAAAAATCACAAAAACAATTGACCAAAAGAGCATAAAATTCATGGTAAAATTCTGTCTAAGTATGGAGATTTCGCCCTCAAGAGAGCATGTTAAGCCCTTAAAATGTAAGAAAAATGGCAAACCTTGTCCAAAGTCCGCCATGCCTAAGGAAAGAATGGCAAGGACTTAGGAAAGTCCGCCCAGCAATGAAGAGAAAAGACTTGGCAAGAATCATCCAAAGTCCGCCTAGACTTGGCAAGGATCATCCAAACTCCGCCCCAGCCTTAAGGAAGATGGCTAAGACCTTGGAAAGTCCACCTTGGACTTGGCAAAGGCCCTTCAAAGTCCGCCATGACTAAAAGGGGGGTTGGAAAACCTTCTTTGAAGTCCACCACACCTTGGCATAACAAGTGGAAAGTCCGCCTAGGCATAGAAGAGGAAAAAAATTAAATTTTGCTAAGTGTTTGGTGCCTTAAAGGGGAAAATCCGAAAATTGCCTAAGTATAGAGGCCAAAAGGGAAGAAAAATTGAAATTGTGGCTAAGTATCTTAACATTTTCAAGAGAAGTGCGAATTTTGGCTAAGTGTGAAAGGAAAGCCTAGTAGAAAGTCCGCCATACCTTGAGGAAAGATGGAAAAGACCTTGGAAAGTCCGCCTGGGACATGGCAAAGAATAAAATGAAGTTCGCCTAGCATGAAAAGAGAAGAAGGATTAAAATTCGCCCAAGTATGGATGTCTGGAGAAAACTTGATAAAGTTGGCCAAGTATACAGAGAAAAATGCACAAGGCAAAGAGGTAGGAACTAAGAGGGTTAAAATTTTGTCAAGTATCATGGGATTTCGCCTAATGAAGACATCCAGACAAAGACTTTGCCTAGAGAAATTCATCCGAGCAAGAGAAAAATTGATTTTGGCATAAGAAAGTTTGCCGGACGCAATTCGAAGCCCGCCATGGCAGGAGAAAATGAGGATCTGGCATAACATTTATCGACGGAACGGCTAAAATTTTGACTTGGCTAGACAAAATTTGGAATGAAATTGGAAAATAAACTTTTAGCCAAAGAAAATGGAGAGAAAATCAAAATAGCCATGGGTCCAAAATGAACAGGTTGGAAATAAATTAAAATATTTTAATATTTTAATAATTTATTTTCAAATACTCAAAAATTTAAAAGGCCTTGGACAAAATTAAATTCGCCAGACCTACATCGGAGGAAAATAAATCGCGCCAGACAAAGATAAAATCCAATGGGCAAAATTAAATTCGCCATGAATTTAAAGTTAAAAAAATCGAATTTAATTGGATATTTTCAAATTTTCAAAAATTAAAAGATAAACATCTAAGCAAAAATCAAATTTTTGAAAATCAAAGAGATTTGCCTGGATAAGCTCGACATAGATTCTTTTTGAAAAATAAAGGAAACTTGCCTGTTTGAACAAGAGAAAACAAATCGAGATCAAGAGAGAAGGCGGCAATTGCTAAAACAAATCAAGTTCTTCAGCATTATAATGAGTTTCAGCAACTCATTTTTCACAGATACAGCTGAAGAAAAGTTAATCTCTCTCGAAATTCTAAGGCAATGAATTTTTCAGCAGGCAAGATCGAATTTCCCAAAGGAAGAAGTAATTTTCATTGCCGAAGAAGAATTTTCTCGAGGATGGAAAAGATTTATTTATTGAAAGTCGAATTCTTCTGTGCAAGAGGGGCACACTTCATCACTTGCTTTTTAATTTAATTCTCGAAGTTTAAATCTGATTTGCAGCCAGAAGTCTTTTACTGAGGTTTGAAGTTCAATTGAATAAATTCGCCATTCTTCTTCTATCTCTTTCATGTTGGTTAAGTTCTGGCTAAAATTTCAGCTTAATCCATTTACTTTCAGCTTTCTTTTTCGCAGAAGTTTAATTATTTAATAAGCTGAAAGTAAGTTATTCGAACAAAAGGCACGAGAGCGAACTATGTTTTAAAAAGTCTCCGTATTAATGTTAATATTTTGACTGCAGGTTGATGACCACGATGGGCGAATCATCAAAGAAGGCAACAATGAAGTTCGCCAACAAAGGTGTCCAGCGAGAGTCTAAAATAAATTCAAAATGGAAAAATGTTGCAGACACTGATCTGGGACATGTCGACTTCGAAGAGTTCAAGAAAAGAGTATATGGACAGAACAGACTTCCAACACCAATTGACAGAAGGATGGTGAGAAATGGAATATTTCAGGTAGCTGGATTCCTGCCTATGATGGATTGTGCAGAATTGATGGTAGAATATGCCATCCACTACAATGCTCAAACAAGACAGATCATTGCACCTGACGGCAGAATTTTGGCACACTTGGGCAAGGTAGCAATTCAAGAGACCTTTGGCATCCCAGCACATTTTCGTACTGTCTACAAGACCAAGGAGGAAGCTAGGCATTTGTATGACAGCCAGTCAGACTTATGCGCCACAAATGTTAACAAGGCATGGCTGGAGAAGCCTAAAAGGTCAATAAAGAAGATGCCTAAGAGGCCACGCCGGACAGACTTTAAAGAGGATATGGGGACATCATTTTGATGCTGAATAGAATAGCTGGCAACCCTCAAGGGGCATTTTTTGAAAATTGGATGTACTACTTCATAGATGAAATCACTTCCGGCGTAAAAATGTTCAATTGGTCTCGAATGATAAGTAACAATCTTCACGAGCAGTTGGTCAATTTGGAAGAGACTAAGTCTTTTCACATGAGCTCGTATATTGTCTACTTGTTGGCCAAGTCATATAAATACTCAGGATTAGTTTGCAAAGGCAAAGTTGGCAACGTTGAAAACGAACTCAGACCTTATGATTGCTACCCACAACTCCAGCTAAGGGAGAAGTCTCATTTCAGAAGGGTGCATGATGCCTTCTTAATGCATATTACCAGAACACTTCAAGGAGGACTGCATCAAAGGCTGAGTCGTGAGGCAAAGAGTTTGATCAGTAAATACGGATCTTGGTTCATCCAGTTTCCAAAATTTACATATGTCAGGATCCAGGGATTTACTGGAAATCCCTATAAGTTGCCCATCTATCCGACAAATCGGATGATCTTGATTGAAGTCCTGAGGCAACTGGAGGAATACCAGAACATCTAGAGGCCAACTAAAAAGGCGGCTGTTACATTCCCATTTTTCATCGGGAATATGTTAGAATCCTGTCCATCAGCGCAAGCAGCTGAAAGCGTCAAGCTGGAGATCCAATGGTACCCATTCACAGCCTACAAGTCCAAGGCCAATTTTGACCCACATCATCACATCCGGACAGTGGATGGGAGAAGGTACAAGCACAGGGTGGAGCTGGAGGACTTTTGGGCAAACGTTGCCGATGAATATGAGATCAGAAGAAGATTATGGTCAAGAATGCTAGTAGACTTCATGAGGGTGATTGAACTTTGCCGGGTGCCTGATCAAATTGCAGGACAATGGAAACTACATCCAGCCACGCTTCGAGGAGAGTCAACCTCTTCCTCCCGTAAGGTGGTCAGAGCCTGAGCACTCAAATTTGGCAACTTTGATGAGACCAATGACCAAATACTCTCAGTGGTGGGTTGACCATCATGTTCAGGAGATGAGACAAAAAAGAATAATGCTCACGTATGATTTACTGAGCGAGACAGAATCGTATTCCTCCAATGTTGGCGCATCCCATCAGGATTTGGTGGAGATTGGAGAAAAGAGGAAGGAGGTAGTTCCAAGTATAGAGCCTGTTCAGAAAAGACAGAGGGGAGAATCACCTCACTCCGCGGCGTCTCAGAATATTGACGAACTGGTGGCCACCGTAGAGGAGTCCTTGGCTGAAATGATTGAAGCTTCTGCAATCCAAGAAGAGAACAATGAGCCTATTTAGCTGGATGATGAGGAGCCCTCATCTCATACGGGCACTGAAATATTAGGTTCAGATAATGAGATGGAAGTCCAAGATGATGACTTCGAAGAGGGAATGATTTCCGCCCTCAGAGGAGTCTTGGATGTTCCCAATGAAGAGAACGTTCACGAGGGAGATGGCATTGCGCAGCATACATTCCAGATTGGCTGAGAGAAAGGATGAAGATTCAGGCACCAGAGGAAGCCCAAGAGGAAGATGATACTGCGGATTTCTTGGCAAGGTTGGAACAGGTTGCAATTAAGAAGCCAGCCAAGAAATTTTCCACCATTCAGCGGGACGAGGCAGGCAGTCGTTCCATACACATCGCAGTACCGACAGTGGACAAGCCACAGGATGAGATCACTCCTCAAGAGTACGCCATAACCACCATAGATCTTGGCCCAACTACAAAAGGTCAAGAAGTGGAGGAACTAGATAATTTTGTCTCAACTATCAAGGGGAGACTGGAAAAAGAAGTGGCGAAAAGAAGGAATATAAAAAGGAAGTTGAACGCCTGAAGGAGTACATACGGCATCTGACCCAACCACTTAATCAGGTGATGCAGTAGCTCCTCCTCTCCTTAACCCCTCACAGGAAATAGCCAAGGATGTGGAGCAAGGGATGGTCACAGCCAAGGAGGTTCAAGAATGGATGACAAGCAAGGGCACGGAGGCAGCCTCGTTCATGGAAAAATTGGCACTTGCCTACGGGCAAACTTCTTTTCTTTCCAGACTTGTTGATATGGCGGAAATTTGGGACAACCTTCCAGACATTCAAGAGAGGCTCATTCCATGCCTCAGGGTCCTAAAGGGCCTCCCAAGAGAAGAGTTGGTTGAAAGAAAGGTGATTGTTGCAGGAGCAGCATATGATTTACACCATTGGTTTTGGGCAGTGACTATACGGAAAGAGGTTCTGGAGAGGGCGAAAGGGATGGGCTCAGAGTTGAAGAGCAGATCAAAGAAATCCGGGAGAAAATTTATATGACAGCTACAGAGGTGTTTACCATGAGATTGTCTGGGAAAACGACATGCAGCTGGAGAGGTTGAAACGTAAGGTTCAAGAGGTTTTCTTCTCGACTACTCGACCAATTCTGAGACAGGACTTCGCGAAAGTGGTGAGTCTCTTGGACATCCGGAATGATTTTGTGAAGCAAGAGGCGGATTGGGAAAGCACATTCGCCAAATGTGTTGAGGACTTGGATGGACTCGAATTCCGTATTAGCATGCTGCCGCCCGTCACGATGGAGGAGGTTGTCGTGGTCGTGTCCAGATTCATCGAGCGCAATGTTGACCAAGCAGATAGGGACACCTCTCCTTGATGATAGCTCCAACTGCCACTTCACTGCCTGTTACGGATTGTTTACTGATTGATAACTGATGTTATTTTGGGAAACCCTAATTAGGGTTTAGTTGTAATAATCTTGGCCGTCGATATTGTTTTAATCTCGGCCCTTCATTTTATTTTTGAAACTCTATTTAAACTAGTGATCTCTCACTTTCATTTGTGTGGAGACAGTATATGAAATTGTTGCATTGAGATTATTTCCGATAATAAAAGCTCTTATGCATGATTTGCTTTGAATAACTTTTATTGTCAAGTAGTAAGCAAGGTTGCATATCTTCTTCTACCATAGATTAGAGTTAGAATTAAGTAAAGTAGAATTTGCTTTAAATATTGGTTAAGTGAATGAGAGATTGATTGTATAGATTCAATGGTGAAGTATTGCTCATACTTTCTTCGAATGGATGATTTGCATTCGATGCGTAAAGTTAGCCTGAGCTTATAATTGTGGAAGCTTAACTTCGGTCTCATTCAAGGCTTGAACATAATAATCACACCCCCTTGAAGATTGCACCCACTTTGTGTAGTTATCCTAGGGAGGCGAAACAAAGTGCGGTTATTCCTTTCACCGGATCTTTACTGTCTCTTAAATTCTTAGGCGTAGAATAGATCCCCTAAACCCTTTTTTTTTGCAATTTTTTTTTGAGATCCAAATTGAAGTTCTAATTGAAGAGAGCCTATAATGATAAATCCGCCTAAGTCCCAAACTTGTGAAAATTTCTTTAACGTTAGTCCCCTTGTGTATTACCAGCAAATCACAACGAGCTTATCCACACATCAAGACCTGACAAAAGAAACCTTGGAATCGCCATATGATCTTCTCGCAATCTTAGCATACGCGGTGGTTTTTCAAGAGAGGATAGAGTGTCTCTGGACATTTTATTTTGTATGTTCGATGGATGATGAAACGTACACCAACATGACTATTTGATGATATTTACCCCACTGCATAAGAGGTTTTATTACTCAACCCCCCTGCATGTCATGTCCTCTGAATCGCAACACTAAAATATAAAAAATAACCAAACATTGAAATATAAATAAACAAATAAGATAAATAAAATATTAATCAATTGATATTATTATAATTATAATTGTCTAAGACAATATTATAATTATAATTATCCTATTAAAACATAAATACTAGTAAATTAAATACTATTATCAAAAGTATAGATAATTAAGATAAACAATCTACAAGAAGAATAATTAAGATAATCAATTTATAAGATAATAAAATAAGGTTAACCTAAAATACCATTATAAAACTATAAATGATAAGATTATGATTATCAATGTAAAATTATAAACATTAAACATTATAATAATAAGAGACATTATGAAAAGACACGACCACAGCTCTATAGTGGATATAAAATGGAAGACATTCCAAATGGGAGGGGCATCAAAGGGAAAAAAAAAAATAGATATATAAACAAAATTCAGAGCAAGAGGAGAAATCAGGAAAGAAACACGATTACAAGATAGATCTCAAGCAATACAAAGGAGGATCGGGCGTACATATAAAATAAGGGTTGAGTCTATTAACGGGTGTTGCCTGCTGAAGTCTCCATCGAAATTATATATGGTTGCCACCCATTCTAAAGGGATCAAATAAGACAAAAGAGGAGAGACGTCTTACATCTGTACACCCCAACGAATTCATAAGGAGAAATCGAGGGAAATTAAAAGGCAAGAGCTACATAAGACAGACAGGAAGGAAGTGGTATTGTTTCAAAGAATCTGGGCGCCACATACAGGAGTTTCAGCTTACTTATTGAGGCACGATTTCTTAAAGAATATGGAAGACATATTTCTTAGGGTAACTTCAGGCGCAGCACAATATTTGGTATTGCAAAGCATCGCTGGAGACCATTACAAGGACGGATTCACCACTAGAAGTGTCGTGGCCTGACAAGACCAAAGGGACGTTGCATTTTACCAACAACTGAGAATGAAAGACGTATAAATATTTTCGGAGCAATATACCATCGGCAATCTCCTGTGACCATCACACAAGCCAAGTAAAAGGAATCATGGGAACAAGACAGCGGGATCACCATCTGATTACTACCTCAACCATTCTATGGAATCATGGGCATATCATCAGCATTGGCTGAAAGGAAAAAGGAAGTATCGAATCAAAAAGAGAAAACGTAGATTCAAACTGCATTCAAAGTATATGGAACCGTAACTTGCTAAGGGCATAAAGTAGGTAAAAGGGATAGATAAGGTAAGTTCTATTTAACTCATAGTTACAAGACTCGGACTCGCCTCGGACTCGGCAAGCCAATTTTTGACTCAGACTCGGACTCGGAGCCCAGACTCGGCGCAGACTCGGCAAAGACTCGGCAAATAGAAAAACCCAAGAAATTCAGAGATTTTTAAGGATTTAACACTTGTTTCATGCACCCTTTAATAAATAAACCTTAAAGACACAATAACATCATCAAATAGAAATTACTATGATCTCATACACAAACATACATTGATCACATAAGTATAAACGCAAATTTTAGCTGAAGGAAATAACACATTCAAATATATAAATATTGTCAAATGTATACAAAACTCATGGAATATGAAATCCATGGCATCAAAACAAATATCAAAATTAAAAATATAAGTCTATGGCTCAAAAGAGCTTGCATTACTCATCCCAACATCACGACAAGTCATGCGCTAGTGTCTAAGATAGGTCATAGATGATGATGCAGCCATGATATTTTCTTGCATCTCAATGATTGGTGTGTATATTCAAGTGAGGAATTTATTATTAAATTTTTATTGTAGCCTTCAAGACTGCATGCTTTGTTGTCTAATGTATGGAACAAGATAATCCTTGATTATGGCTTTGACTGCAAAAGATGCAAAGATTTACAACAGGGGATATGTATTTTGTAGGTTTAATGATCATGATTCATCATTGGCCTATAACATGCTTAGACCTATAGTTTGATGAGGTTTTGGGGGAAACACCCCAACAGGATCGAGGGGTAGTGCCACGGGGGTTTGGGGCAGGCCCGCCCCCAGCGGGGTCAAGGGGCAGCGCCCCTTGTGGGGGTCTGGGGGCAACGCCCCCAGTGGGGTCATGGGGCAACGCCCCTTGCGGGGGTTTGGGGGCAGCGCCCCTCGCGGGGTTCCGGGGCAACGCCCTGGGCGCACTCCCTGTCGCGATACAGGGCGGGGTCGAGGGACGGAGCCCCCGCCACCAAGCCCAAATGAAGACCTTCGAAACCACACAAACCTTCATGGCGCACACCATTTAATTAAAAAAATTGTAAATTAAAGATTGCAATTTTTTAAAAAAAATTTACTTAAAATGGCCGAGTCTGAGGCACAAAACTCGGCGAGTCTGCCGAGTCCGGCGAGTCTGCCGAGTCTGCCGAGTCTCGGCGAGTACTCGGCAGCCGAGTCTCTGGGACTCGTTTAGGGTCACTCGCCTCGGGACTCGCGAGTACTCGCCAAGTTTGGGCGAGTCTTGTAACTATGATTTAACTACAGTTATAATATATGTCAGAGTTGGTTAAGGTAGAATTCTTAGGTATATTTATTACTGTTGTTACAATGATAATTCTAGAGTAGATGATAGGCATATTTATCATTCTTGCCTCCAATAGTAAATAAGTAATAAGTATAGATAATGTGTAAATAAGTATTTAAATATAGATAGTATATAATTCCATTTTGGTTTATGAAGATAACATGCAATAAGTAAATATAATAAGTAATAAGTATATAATTACAGATAATATTAAAATAGAAGCACAATAAGTAACAAATATGTAAATATAGATAATATGTGTGGGTAAAGTATTGTAAGCCTAGAACTAATTGATAATGGTTAAACATCTTTATACATATATATATATATAAGATGATTATAAAAACTAATTACATGTATATTTATATATGTGTATCTTATATGACTATAATGATGCTTGCAGCATTTAAGGAACTTTGTAAGCAATTGTGATGTTTTAGTATAGTTTCGGATAATAGATTCTTATATGATTGATTTACACTAATGATATCTTCTAAGTGTGAAGACGAGATTGATTGGGAATGAAGAACTTCAATCAAGGTTTCAATTAGGTGAAAAATACTCGCTAACTCATTTGTCATTTGGAAATTAAGGATTTCAAGAAAATTTAGGGCATTCCCAAGAAGGAACATTACACTACATAAGTGGTTTTTACTACTCACCCCATTGCACAAGTGGCTATTGTACTCACCCCACTCAACAAGAGGTTTTTGGCACTCACTCACCACTGAAAAGTGGAAGAGCCTGTTTTTACATTTCATTATTGTATCAGCTTTCCCACTGCAAAGTGGATGTCCATCAGATAGCCCCACTGGACAAGTGGTTGTTACTTTCAACAGCTTAATTTTCAATTGTAATCCTTACACTGTATGCTCTCATCTCACCCACACTAGGAACTTGGTGATCAAAAAGTGAAAGGAAGTTGCTTGGCATTACATTCTGTTTTTTAAGCTAACAAGTTTATTTCAAAAAAGAAATTAAGGGTGCTTATTACATCAAAGCACACAGGGGCCCGAGGTTATCTCATTGGCTGGTTTTCTTAATAAGTGATAACTAAAGACATTTGGAAATAAAATTAACCAAGATATGAATTCATGTGGCATAGTCAGAGCACTAGTACAAGCTTGGTATGAGCATAGAAGGCATGCCAACCCCCAAAATGCTAGGACTTGCAAGTTAGGTTCCTTGCAAGGCAAATTGATCGCACCCAACTCCACTTAGCCATCTCTTTGAGCTATTGTGATGACACTCCCTCCCTGGATCCTATGGGTTCCTCATCCTTGATGCCATTGGACTTTGTGTTCAACGAGAGACCCATCTCTAACCATGTTGTGGTTGGAAGAGACTTGATTTGCACGTGTAATGTCCCCTTTCTAGTGGAAACACTTAAACCCGAATCTTGAATTCAAAGTGTTTCTCGAAGAGACATTAGAAACGTTAAAAATCAATAAGTTTCAATGATAACATCTAATAGGATCAAAGATGATATAAATATTTCATTCTTGTCAAAGGATTATTCATTTCCTTCACTATGAGTAATTCTTCTATAGTATATTTCATGAGTACATTAGGGTAGATATTAACTTCTTTCAACATCCCATAGATGGAATTCTATTATACCATTTATCATCATAGTAAATGAATGGAGTCATTATTACTTAAAAGGCTTACTTATAAGGTTCAATAATTGCTGCAAGCATCATTATTGGATAATCGTAAATAATATATTATATATATAATTGTATGTGTCCACCACCTATGAGGTATTTATGAGTCTCTCTCTCTCTCTCTATATATATATATATATATAAATATATTTAGCAACAGGAAACATATTATATTTGATACATTTATATTTATCATATATATATATATACGTCAAGCACCAAACATTACTAAATTCTTCATTCATCCGTTTATTATCACTTACTTTCCTTTGATTAGTTTTCAACATAAATTGTAATTATTTATTTTATGACAGAAATTACTTACTTGTATTTTTGATATATTTATCAATTTACTATATGAATTTAAAAGGGTCTTGCCCGATCTGCAGAATCTTATCTTCAGTCAGCAATTATATGTAATGGAGACTTCTTAGCCCGTAATGTCGAAGACCCCTCTTAGCCGGCGATGATAAGTTTTATACCGAATATATTCTTCTCTTATTTTCTGCTGCAGTGATCCTTCTTCTCTCTTTGCAGCAATGACTTGACCAACCGATATCTCTCTTTTTCTTTATTCCTCGATCTATAGGAAGTCATCCATATTTTTCAGCGGTTTGATCCTCCAATTTATACCCACGATGGGGGAGAGACATGCGTTTCCATTGTGTCTTTCCTTTGATAAGGGACACGTCCCTTTGCTGCTTAAAATCTTATTTCCATAAGGTAAGATAATCGCTGTTTTAAATGCTGCCCTTTCAAAACAATAATGAATCACTGCCTTTTTAAATGAATACTGATCATTGCATGATCACTGCTTCTTAGTAATTGCTGCTTATTAGGGGTTCGATAGTCTTGGTCAGAACTATTAATACTAAGGTCTTTAATATTTATTGATAATTATGCTTATGATTTTTGTATTGGTTTTCTTCTTTTATCTTTTAGTAATTACATATTATAATGATTGTGATTACAATGATATTTAATACTCATTTTGTATTATCAATTTTATATTTATAATTATAATATTATCTCTATTAGTAATTCGTAGTTTATCCATTATGATAATGGCATTATAACTATAATATCATCTAGGATAGTTATAATAATAATATTTAGATTGTAATTTTCTTATATTTATATTTTGATATTTATTGGGTTTTGTTATTCGTATTTTAATGTTTCATATTACAATTTTGGGGGACATGGCAGCACGTGAGTAAGTTCGTGCTATATGAGACCTTGGATGCACGTGTTTTGACAATGTTGCATGTTTGTGATATGGTTTATCCTTGTGCTTCTTATTGGTGATGTATCCCCTTGACCATGTGTCTATTATGATTTGATGGTCATTATGTTGGCCTTTATGCATTTGATGCGATCATGCTTGTGCCATGTATATGTTTTGATGATGTTGTATTTCATTTGATGCCATGTGTATATGATGTTTACATTGATTGGAGTGTTTGTGAGCTATGCTCTTTGTTTTGTGTGAGTAATGTGCTTGAGACCAAGTGACTATCTCCTAGCATGGTGGGAGTGTGCCTAAGGGTACCACGTGGTTGGGCGGCGTGGATACCACCATTGGGGATCGGAATTCTTGGAGGATTCTTTTGGAGGAGGTTATCTCCTTGCCTCTAGTTTTCAGATTTTCATGTTATGACGTAAAATGTATAATTTAGGACCTCGAGTCCTCAATTGTAGTTGTAATATTTGATTATGGAATCTCCTATTGGATGGATTTTAAACCTCCCACATAAATGGTGAAGGATGTAGTTTCTTATACATGTTTTCTTGACAGTGGTGTTGAATGGTATTGCTCTTCTTATGCAGTTTATCTTTTTGGTGATGTGGTGAAATGAACATAGAGCACATTTGGATTTGAGTTTAAAATGAATATCTTGTGTCAGAAAACGTGTAATTTTAGTTTGAAATCTTTTTTAGTTATACCTCAAGTTGGAGGTTCTTAGTTGGTGAGAACCGCCCCTTAGAGAGGCTGTTTTCAGTTCTCTAAGTGTTCGCGAGGTTAGGAGGCATTGGACGCCTTTCCCCTCCACCCTTGGTATTGTTGGCCTTGTCTTGAAGCCTCTTGTAGTCTCCCTAGCTCGTGGAAGTGTTCTCCTTCATGGGTTGGTGTGAGGCGAGATGGGGTGTCTAGAACCTTCTTGGTTCCCCAATCGTTTTTGTTGTTTTGGAGTTTGTTTCTCTTTGTGGTCCTCTCCTTGTAATTCCCTAGTGTTTGGCATGTCTCGGGGAGAAAACCCTGATGAGCACACGATTGTATTGAGAAGGGGGAGAGGAGCGGGGCAGAAGGGAGGTGAATCAATATAATTTGCATTTTCAAACTAACAATGAAATATGCCTGCCAATCTTTTCCTTTGAATTCTCACAACACAACCAACACTACACCAACTGTTTAGTGTTAGCTTCAACAATGATAAGCAAATTGAATACACTCAACGCCAAGAATGTTCACCAAGATCCTTCAAGAGGCGAGGTGATAGCATATAGCGGAGGTAAATGATCAATAACTGAAAGTAAATTACAGCTGAATGTAAAGAGGCGGTGAACCAGCCATGAAAGGATTCTGCACTTCCACTAATTCAGTGGGGGAAGAAATTACAAAAATACTAATTCATCTACTGCGGCAAGCATCCACTTGTGAGTGGGAATTCACCACTTTTTCGGTGGGTCCAAGATGAGAGAATTAATTGAGTTCTTTTTCCACATTGGCGGTAAACCATCCAGAGGTTACAAATGTGAGAAATTAAGCACAAGTAAAGCAGTAAAGAATGACTGAAACAATACTACTGTAGAAACCCTAGTTTCCCCTGTTTCTCGAATCTGACTGTTTTGTTTGTTTTTTTGGTGTATTTTGATTTTTTTTGTGGTTTTTGCAGTTTTTGCATAAAATATGAAGAATGCGATTTTGCAATAAAATAATATGAAAACCTAAATAAATTATTACAGCTCCAGAAATAACATTATCTATCTCAAATACTGATGCCAGACTATTATTTAATCTTCTGAAATGATTACAATGAAGATCCAGTTACATGCAAATAAAAAGGCAATGACATTTATTGAAAACCTGGAAATCGCAGCAAGATGAAAATGGACCAGATCTGGTACGGCAGCAATGAACACCCTTTTCTCCCTCCGTACAATGTTTGCAAAATGATCCAGTGACCTAGGCGCCCATTCCTGTGAAGCTGAGTGACCAAAAGAGAAGGCGATTCCTTTTGTGTGGAAAGTACGGCCCTTTTGAATGGTACGGCCTGACAGATGGTACGGCTGCAGCAGCAGCAATGAATGCAAAGTACGGCTATCTAAAACCCCTTTGGAATATCAATAAAAATGGCGCCTCAATGTAAGGACCCTTCTGAAATAGATATAGGCTAAAACCCTGAGATACAATCAACCGTGAAGCTCTGTAATTTCTTCTGGATGAAGAAATCCCTTGCCTGGCAATAAATCAGATGATATCTCACACCCTCTGAATTGCTTTCACTGGAGATGGCTCGTTCCCCAATGCTCTGAGACTGAAACCCTTGGCTTCCGTGCTCTGGTCAAGACTTGATCAATTTTCAATTCACAATAACATAATGGCTCGATTTTCAATGCAAATGCCTTATACTCTTGAGAAGTGCGAATTCCTCAATAATAGGGATCATTAAATAATTCGACTTCTTATTTTAATTCTTTTCAATAGTCTTCGATGTAATTTTTGATTATAAAATATAATCGTCAAATGGCCCCCTTCCATGATGGGCGACCCCCTCAGTTAAAATCACTTAAGTCATAATATTAAAATATTACAACTTTATATTATAACTCCAATTAATTAATATTTAATTAATTCAATTAAATATTAATATCTCTCTCAATATTCACCCGATGCACGAGCCGTCTGAAGCTGACGAATAAGGAAGTGATTCTGCACGTGATCAATCCATACTGCTAAAAATAGCAGGGTCCCTGCCGAGTGCCAAATCGCTAAAAATAGCAACTCAAGCTAGAAGTGTCTGAATGAGCCCAACGAAAGCCAACGATCAAATACCGACAACTCTGAGCGAGCCCATCAAGACCCTCTATCCATCCTATCGCCTCACAGGTCGCATAATAGGCCAATCTATGCTCTCAGATGTCAACTAGCTTACATGATCCGCCCTCCCTAAATTGCTTGTCCTCGCACCAACTCAATGCGAGAATATCCTCAGCTCTCCCATGTAGCATCCTCAAGCTGGAAAATCTTCCATTTCACTAGATATTCCCCGAGATAGTTCCACAAGCGTTTGTCTCTCTCGTACTCGGGATAGACCTCGGTACTAAATCAACTTTCCCTCATCATCTAAGGAGTAGAAGCCGAAGGTACCACACGGTGACCCAACGCCTCTTGAGACGTGATACATGAAAACATTGTGGCCACCTTACTCTCTGTAGAGCTCAAGCTCATAAGCCACCTCTCCCTGCTCGGGATCACGAAGGACCGGTAGCGTGGCAAGTTTTCTCCGACCACTCTTCCTAAGAGTGGATTGGCGAGGGCTGGCAAAATAAGATAAACCATGTCACCCACCTCAAAGTGCCTCTCTCCCCTTCTGCGACTGCATCTTGCTAATTTTGTGCCTTGCGATATTCCTTGAGAGCCTTCATAGTATCCTGACTCTCCTACAAGTCTCAGCACTCGGCACTCTACTGTCGCTCAGTAGCAAATCAAAACTCAGAGCCATAACCGTATAACGCCATGAAGGTGTCATCTGAATGGTCATATGGAATGTCGTGTTGTAACAATACTCACAAAAATGAATCCATTTGACCCATGCCTTCTGCTGCCCTGCAATATAATTTCGAGGTACCCTTCCACCCACTTATTCACTATCTCCATCTGCCCATCTGTCTGGGTGGTAACTGGTGCTTGGTGTAGCTCGGTCCCACAGAGTCTGAACACCTCCTGCCAGAAGTGACTCAAGAACCGACTATCATGCGCTCACATGCTCAGAGGCAATCCATGTAGTCTAAATACCTCACGAAGACCTCTGCACCTGTGGTAGCATTGTAGGTAGTGGTGTCGGAAAGAAGTGGGCATACTTCGTTAGCCGATCCACAGCTACATATATGCAATCTAAGCCCTTGGGCTTTAGGCAAGCCCGTAATGAAGTCCATCGACGGCATTCCCACTTCACCTCGAGTGAAGTGGCTGCAATAAACCGCCGGTGCGTGTTCTCCTGCTTGTTCTGGCGACAAACAGGCACTCACACATACCAAGAACCTCATAAGTCCTTTCCATGTGAATTTCTCGGATGCATGCGTAGGTTTTGAAATACCCGGGATGTCCTGCAGTAGGTACATCATGAAAGGCTCGCAATATAATGTTCTTCACCTCTGAACCTAGGACCAAGTAAATCCTGTTCTTGTAAATGATCAAGTCATTTACAAGCGTGTATCTAGTATCAATCGTCGATCCCTCAACGATGCTAGATGCCCATGTATCCTTGGCATACTCTGCCACAATCATATGCCTCCAATCCTCTGAAATGTGAACCATAGAGCTCAAATGAGGCCTGCGTGAAAGAGCATCAGCTACTACATTCTGTGTACCTTTGATATACGAGATATCAAAGTCATAGGCCTGCAATTTACTAACCCACTTCTGCTGACGATCATTGAGATCTCGCTGCCCTAGGAAGTGTCTCAAACTGTTGTGATCAGTTTTGATGCAAAATTTGCTGCCAACAAGATATTGCCTAAATTTTGCTAAGGCATGCATTATAGCGAGCATCTCCTTGTCATAAATGCTGTAGAGTCTCTCTGGCCCTCTGAGTTTACGACTCTCATACACAATAGGGTGCTTGTCCTGCATAAGCACCGCTCCAATGCCCTCACCTGATGCATCGCACTGAAGCTCAAAAGGCTTCGAAAAGTTAGGTAGTGCCAACACAGGGCATGTAGTCATCAACTCCTTAAATCTCATAAAACACTCCTGTGCCTCAGAGTCCAAATAAATGCACCCTTCTTCAGTAAATCTGTCATAGGGGCTGCATGTCGTGAATAACCATTCACGAATCTGCGATAGAACCCACACAAACCTAGAAACCCTCTCAACTGTGTCAGGTTTGCCGGTGTAGGCCAGTCAATAATAGCGCGGATCTTTTCAGGATCCATCCGCACTCCCTCTGCACTGATAATATGACCTAAATATAACAATTCGGTCATCCCCAAATCACATTTGGATTCCTTGGCGTACAAGGACTCCCTCTCCAGAATACTCAACACGGTCTCCAAGTGAGCCAAATGCTCCTGCCAAGTCCTGCTGTAAATAAGGATATCATCGAAGAAGACCAATATGAATCTCCTCAGCTGTGAATGAAAAACCCTGTTCATCGTGGACTGAAATGTAGCTGGCGCATTAGTGAGCCCAAATGGCATCACTACAAACTCGAAGTGCCCACAATGACAACGGAAGGCAGTCTTCTCGATGTCCTGCTCACGAACCCTGATCTGATGATACCCTGACCTTAAGTCGATTTTAGTGAAGTAACATGCACCATGGAGATCATCAATAAGCTCGTCTATACGGTATCGGATACCTGTTTTTGATAGTCCTCTTATTCAGGACTCTGTAGTCTATGCACATGCGTAAGGTGCCATCCTTCTTCTTTACCAACACAACTGAAGAAGCGAATGGTGATTTGCTAGGTCGTGACCCATAGCAAGTAACTCCTTTATTGTCTTTTCTATCTCATCCTTCAACCTCTTAGGATGCCTGTAAGGAGTTATCATAACGGGCTTAGCGCCCTCCTCGAGCTCTATGATGTGCTCAATGCCCCTGTCTGGAGGTCTCCCTGGTGGAATATCACTGAATACCTTATCATGCTTGACTCTCAACTATTGAATGTCCGGATGATACTCAGTCTTCTGCTGTCCCTCCTGTATAAGTGCCAATGTGCACTCGGCAGCCCACTCTACCATGTCGTGTCGCATGAGCCTCTCCATCCGACAAAAAGAAATTGTTTTGATGTTGCTGTCCCCAATTGCTTTTAGGATATGTGTCTTCCCGTCAACATCAAAACGGATCTCCATGTCCTTGAGACGAAGAGCGACTTCCTCAAGTGAATGAAGCCACTTCATGCCCAAGACCAAATCAATGTCTCCCATGTTAACTACATAGTAATCAGCCTTGAACTCATAATTGTTCAAGCGTAAGGGGAGATCCTTAATCATGTGTTCACACCTAAGAGTGTAACCGTCGGCCACCTTGACCCGAATGCCCTCGAACTCCTCAGTGATGAGTCCGCGTTTCTCAACAAATCTAGCATCTATGAAATTGTGTGTGGCTCCTATATCAAGAAGGGTAATGACCCTCTGCCCTGCCAACACTCCACGAATCCTGAATGAGCCCTCCTACTGAATGCTAGATAAGCGTGCCTCCTGTATCTGAAGCTCTGACTCTGCCTTTGCCTTAGGCTCTGAAGCCTCTGGCTCTGACTCCTCAGAACTCTCCTGCTGTTTAAAATTCTCTAACTCTGAATCCTCATAATACGCCCACATCACTCGATTTGCCTTGCCCTTAGGCCTTAAAGGACAATCGTGATTGGCGTCATAGGGACCTTTACAGTAGAAGCAAAGCTTCTTCCTGCGTAGATCGTTAAGGGCCTCTCGATCCAAAGGTGGTGGTGCTGATTTACCCTTTGAATCATTCTTGAAATCTGATTTCTCTTTGTTAAAATCAGACTTCTCTCTGTTTCGGTTAAAGCCCTTATTGTCCCTAAAAGAAGAAGAACCTCTGGAGTTGAATCTACTGGAAGGTGCTGCCAACTCCATACTACGTGCCTTCTTCATCGCTTCCTATAATGAAGGAGGATCAAAGGCTTTGATCCAACCTCTCAATGGCTCTGTCAAACCCTCCATGAAGAGTACCACAAGTCGTCTCTCTGAGATGTTCGGAACCATAACTGATAACTTCTAAAAGTCACCAATATAAGACTCCAAACTGCCACTCTGTCTCAACTGAGCCAAGTCTCTGAAGTAGGATTTTGGATCCTTCCTGTCAAACCGCTCCACCAACCTGTCAACAAACTCCTGATAGGATGTGATCTTGTCATGCTGTAGCGTCACCATACCGTGGTGCCACCAGTCGTAAGCCACTCCCTCAAGATGCAGTGCCGCATATCTGATAGCATCTCTCTCAGCCATCGGATGTAATGTGAGGAATGTGTCTAGCTTACTAATCCATGCCTAGGCTAACACCTTGCCACTACCATCGAACATCGCTAGATTAAGCCTGTTTGTAGCATGCTTTAGACATGATTTTGGTATCGCCTCTGTGGTGCTCTCGCCTCTGTGTAATAAACCTGTCGACGGTGATCCTCTCTCTGACATCAGGTGGTACTAACTCCCACTCCTCGTTCACTGCCATAAGTGTATCTGCGAACAACTCATCATGCTCCTCACCTGTAATAGCCTCATCGGGCTCCTGTCTCACAAAAGTAGGCCTAGTGGGCCTGTCTGCTGTCCGAGAAGCAGTCCTAGGTGCTCTCCGTGAACCTGCATCACTCCTGTCATCGTCACGATGTGGTGACGGTCTCCTCGGTGTACCTAATATCTGAAGTGCTACTGTCAACTGCTGCAACACATCATTAGACTGCCGTTGACCTGCTCGTAAATCTCTAAGAGCGAGTAGAACTTCTGCATCGTCCTGATCCCTAGGGTTTTGAGGGATCTTTGTTCTGTCAGCCATATTTCCCGACTGCCTGTTCAAACCCTGTTGCCTGTCAATCAAGGCTCGCCTGCGTGTATAATACCTGTGTGACCCAACCTCTTATGGCTGCATAAGACTGCTAAACCCTCAGGATGGCAGGATTTAGCTCTGATACCACTGTAGAAACCCTAGTTTCCCCTGTTTCTCGAATCTGACTGTTTTGTTTGTTTTTTTGGTGTATTTTGATTTTTTTTGTGGTTTTTGCAGTTTTTGCATAAAATATGAAGAATGCGATTTTGCAATAAAATAATATGAAAACCTAAATAAATTATTACAACTCTGGAAATAACATAATCTATCTCAAATACTGATGTCAGACTATTATTTAATCTTCTGAAATGATTACAATGAAGATCCAGTTACATGCAAATAAAAAGGCAATGATATTTATTGAAAACCTGGAAATCGCAGCAAGATGAAAATGGACCAGATCTGGTACGGCAGCAATGAACACCCTTTTCTCCCTCCGTACAATGTTTGCAAAATGATCCAGTGACCTAGGCGCCCATTCCTGTGAAGCTGAGTGACCAAAAGAGAAGGCGATTCCTTTTGTGTGGAAAGTACGGCCCTTTTGAATGGTACGGCTTGACAGATGGTATGGCTGCAGTAGCAGCAATGAATGCAAAGTACGGCTATCTAAAACCCCTCTGGAATATCAATAAAAATGGCGCCTCAATGTAAGGACCCTTCTGAAATAGATATAGGCTAAAACCCTGAGATACAATCAACTGTGAAGCTCTGTAATTTCTTCTGGATGAAGAAATCCCTTGCCTGGCAATAAATCAGATGATATCTCACACCCTCTGAATTGCTTTCACTGGAGATGGCTCATTCCCCAATGCTCTGAGACTGAAACCCTTGGCTTCCGTGCTCTGGTCAAGACTTGATCAATTTTCAATTCACAATAACATAATGGCTCGATTTTCAATGCAAATGCCTTATACTCTTGAGAAGTGCGAATTCCTCAATAATAGGGATCATTAAATAATTCGACTTCTTATTTTAATTCTTTTCAATAGTCTTCGATGTAATTTTTGATTATAAAATATAATCGTCAAATGGCCCCCTTCCATGATGGGTGACCCCCTCAGCTAAAATCACTTAAGTCATAATATTAAAATATTACAACTTTATATTATAACTCCAATTAATTAATATTTAATTAATTCAATTAAATATTAATATCTCTCTCAATATTCACCCGATGCACAAGCCGTCTGAAGCTGACGAATAAGGAAGTGATTCTGCACGTGATCAATCCATACTGCTAAAAATAGCAGGGGTCCCACACTGAGTGCCAAATACTGCTAAAAATAGCAACTCAGGCTAGAAGTGTCCGAATGAGCCCAAACGAAAGCCAACTGATCAAATACTGACAACTGAAGCTGAGCCAAGCTCCATCAAGACCCTCTATCCATCCTATCAGCCTACGAGGGTCGCATAATAGGCCAATCCTGTGCTCTGCGAGATGTCAACTAGAAGGGGACATGACAACTACTGTTAACAGTCTTACAATGTAAAGAACTACTGCAAATTATAAGTGATTACAATAGAATCAAAGCACAATTGATAGTAGATGATCTCTCTCAATGATACCCTTCTGAATTATTGAAAACCAAACCAAAATCTGAACTCAAAGCAATCTGATATAAATAAACAGCAGACTGAAATTGTTAACCAGCAAACTATATCACACCCAAAATGCTCAAAACATTCCAAAGATACCTCCGAATGACATGCGATGAATTGCAAAAGCATGCTAGGATGGAGGCACCCAAGTTCCAACTCACAAACTGCATCAAAAGCTAATTAAACAATTATGCACAAATCCCAAGGCAACCTTAGCATGGTACGGCCTCCAAGAGGGGCGATTCACTTTAAAAATCAGAAACTTCAAATTAAAATCTGCAAACTCCTAGGATGAGTCGCCTCTAGCATAGAATCAATATGTGCAATTACCCAAAACAAAAATAAAATCATATGAAGAGCTACAAGTAAAATCGACCTTCAGCCATGCTTGCACCAGCAACTCAAAACTGAAAAAAACATCACCAAAATTCTCCACTTTGAAGCTCAATTTGCTAGTATGGATGAGAAGCAGCCATGAAGCCAACTAGGTGTTATCTTTCAAACAGGAAATTGGACAATTGCTAGGAGGTAAGCATTCCTCGAAGCTGAATTTACAATGTCATTTCGACAGCATAACTTTAGCATAAACAATGGATGATAAATGTTGGAGTAAACTCTCTCTTTTATAGAATTGAAAGAGACTTTTCAAATTTCATAACTCCTCCAAGAAAGGGACGCCAAAAGCTCCTTTTTGAAATATTTTCAAATTCAAAATATTTAATTCTCCTCTAGGATGGTGTCCAACTTCAAGGCATAATAAAACTTCATTAAATAATAAATAACTCCTTCATGTGGCGTCCCCCTTAATGACCACTTTTTAAAACAACTTCAAGTTAATGCATTAGGCCAAGGGGTCAATTAAAAAATATAACAATAATGCCTTGAGATAAATTATTTCTCCAAATAATGCTCTTAAAAGCCAAAACCAAAATTGCACAACTGCTCCAACAGAAATGGAAACTCACTGAAGTGCTGCCAACTAGATCACTGCCAAAATTAGAACTTACTAAAAATAGTAAATTCAGAGAAATGCCACAAAACCTCCAGACAAAGGAAACCCTAATTTGCACTTCTGATCAGCCTATGGATTTCCGGAAATAGGCTATTAGTCATAGAAGAGCGTATGGCCAAAATGGGGACATTACAAACAACCACAATAATATCAATTACACAATATCATTCACATAGGATCTAACAATTATGCAACACAAGAAGAACACACAATTTACGTGGAAACCCTTACGAGAAAAAACCACGAAAAAAATATTGCTTATATAAAACTCTCTTACAAGTTTCGTAGGTACCAACCCATAGGAGACACCAATCCCCTCTTAAATGATTTGTAGGCACCAACCCCCATTGCTAAGCACCAACTTAGCAAGAGACACCAATCTCTCCTTTAGGAAGCACCAACTTCCAAAACACAATTCCACCTTGAATGTTTCTTCTTAAACAAATGGACATTTCAATCTCCTCTATAAGAATCTTAATCTCATATGTTTTCAATGAATGATATTCATATAAACTTCCTTCACAAAAATCTGCCTTGAATGATTTATTCTTTGCTCCTCATAAATCTTTCACATTCACTCATATATGTTTCATGATCTTAATTGATATATCTTCATATATTTTCCATTCTCTCTATCATCCCACACTTCTTTATTGATGTGTCTTCATATACGTATATGCTTTCTCAGATTTGTATATATACCATCCCACACTTCTTTATTGATGTGTCTTCATATATGTATATGCTTTCTCAGATTTGTATATATATGTATATATATATTCCACACTCTTTTCCACATTCTTCAAACTCTATTTCTATCTCTACCACAAGCAGTCACTACATGAATGGATGCAATGTTTGGCAAAGGGAGACAACTCTTGTTTCATAAGCACCCTTTCATAACTACTAACCGATGCTTTTTAGAATTAAT
Source organism: Sequoia sempervirens (assembly GCA_007258455.2). Classification (NCBI taxonomy): domain Eukaryota; kingdom Viridiplantae; phylum Streptophyta; class Pinopsida; order Cupressales; family Cupressaceae; genus Sequoia; species Sequoia sempervirens. The sequence goes on from VDFB02380587.1 coordinate 56,985, forward strand.
GGATCGCTCCTCTAAACAAGCATTATTCTCTCGAGTTTACATAATATAAATCACTGTTCTTAGTCACTCTATATTCGCTGCCCTTCTTTCAATGCTGATCACTGCTTATTAAATGAAAATCATCATGATCACTGGTATGTTATAATTAATTTGCTTCCTTTCAATAATTAAGTTGCTGCCTTGTAAAGAATCACTACTAATATATATATCATTACCTTGGGCGATTAAACCTTTTTATATGTATACCTTTGACTTGGTGCCAAGTGTAGTCGACCAGCCTTGATAAAAATCAACTCAAATTTATTTTTTCTTAAACTAAAATTTAATTGATTAAATTCTCTTAATTCCTGCAATTATTCTCATTGCAGCATGCATTGTTTCTCATCTACTCCTCATGTTACTGCTTGTCCATTAATGGAGGACTTATCTAGTAAAGGATAGTAAAGCAACTGATTAAATCGACCAGGCCTTAACAATGCAGGATCAATTTTTCTTTTCTTTATCTCTTCAAAATATGGCTCCCCAATGGTTGCCTTTATAACTGACATCAAGATACCACTATAGCATTGTCACAATTACTCACATTTTGTTCATGGACCAATGGTTCCTTTGTGATTATTTCTATTCAATTTGTTCAAGTCAATCCATTTCTAACACATAAGTTCATTACTTTACTTGCAGCAAACTATATCAAACACTAGTTGTAATGTTCATTTAGGCCCCACTCGTGGTTACATATTCAAAAAGAAAATCAACAAACTCATTTAGAAGACATTGACCTTTCCTATTTAAATGCCCTGAATCAAATTAAGATCTTACGCTTCAATAATGGACGGTTGGAACTATTTATGACTACATTCACTCTCCATATAGCTCATGTTGGACTGGTAGTGTTCTGCCTCATTTCTAAATACTTGCACTCCATTTTGTAGTAGCACCTACGTCATTATGCCTCCACATTTCTCCTTGTTTATAATTGTTCACTTATCCCATTATGGCTCGATTGAGTTTCAAATTTTTACAAAGACTATCATGTATTTCTATAATGTTATAGTCATCAATGTTGTGTGGTCATTTCATAGCAATTAGTGGCTTTTAGCCTTTATGCAAAATCCTTCTTTGATATCAACAATGAGGTGGTAGTGGCTTCATTATTTGACATCCATGACAATAATCTTAGACTACGAATTCCTTCTTGACATCAAGGACAATATTTGCAACAATCTCCCATAGTCCTTTGACATCAATGACAATCAATTCCCACAAACCCTAGATTGGATTTGCTCACTCAACAAGACTTCAATGCTAGAACAAGATTGCAATGCTTGGCAAGGATTCTAGCGCTAGTCTAGGACTCCAATGCCAAACCAAGACACTTGAGCACTCACGCTAGTGTCCTCTCTTGACACTACTATCCTCTCTGGACACTAGTGTTCTCTAGCAACCTTCATTGTTGTTTCGTCATTCCAATTGTTGGGGGCTTTGTACCTCTTGTGAAGGCTTGTCCTTGAGTTTACATGTCATTTAAGGTTGTGGTTGAGTGGATTGGAGATGAATGTACCCTTTTCCTACTCCTTGCTCTAGAAACCAATGGTTGCATTGTCTAGTGGAGGTGTGTTTGCTCCTAGTCGTTCCACCATCTATGAAATTTTTCATGGGTTTTGTAAAAGTCCTTGAGTGTGTCTTGGTGTGGATTGGAGATCAATGATTTCCCCATCCTACCCTTACGAGGTGTTGTGAGAGAACGTGATTGTGGGTTGGTACCCGATCATAGAGTTGATGCCATCATAAATCTCTCTTAAGCAAGGCTTGTCCATGTCAATATAATGAATTATGCTCAAAATGGGCTCAATGAAATTAAGGAGATACTCCACACAATCAAACCAAAAATTCAACCTAAGATCATCAGCTTAATATTTATTGCCCTCTCAACATTGTTTTGCCTCCATATGGACCAATTTTGGCTAATCACCATACTAGAAAGTGCCTCTTGAACTTTCACAAATCGTCTCAAAACGATTCAGTTAGAGGTGAAACGGGTCTCAAAAACCTTTTCAAAAATAAATAGTTAAATAATTAAAAACAAACTTTAAAGAATAAGAATACACAATGAAATTATGAAAATGTAAAATTTTATACTATTTCACTGACCTTCAATAGCTCAAATTTTGAAAATGGTCTATAAATGCCTTGTGATAACTGGTGGTTGGTGATGAACATTTAGATGCCCTCAACCTCTACATACAACTCTTTGATCCAATCAATTTTGTTCCCAATCTTTGTAGCATAAGATTGAGAGAGTGGATTGCACAAGGTGTCCAAAAGATGTTTGAATAGTGTTCCTCAACCAACAACCCAACAACTCTACAATTTTGTGTTGTCCATTATGACTTGAACAACATAATGGAGTCCCACTTCCTCAATGGCTGCAATGAGAATATCAATAATGAATTGACCATCTTTCACCTTCCCCTCACAATCCACGTCTCTCAAAAACATTGCCCATTTAGGGGACACTGCTATGACATTGATCAAAGGCCAATTTTTAACATCTTCCACCCATCAGAAATGATGGACACCCCATTTCAACCCATGAATCTCTTATGGGCTTCAATGAATCTTCTACAAGATTGACTCATTTTCCAATAGGGTGTGACATGCCTCCTCATAACCCAAGTCCTTGTACCCTTTTGGAGCCTCACTAAAAAAATTCACCATTTATTGCCAATATGGTGAGCGAACAACATTAAAAGTCAAGCCACTTGCATAAATACATCTTGCTATGTGTTGATCGGCAATGTCTCAAGTTTCATTTTGAAACATAGTTTCCAAAGTTTCCTTTGGTCTTTTGTTTGTAATGGCTTATTCACTTTCAAGAGTGGCCAAAAATGGGTGGGGCTCTACTACAACATTGGGATTAGATGGGGGCATTGGGGGCTTCATTTCCTTCAATCTTTTTCTCATGGATGATTTGATCTATAGCTTACTAGTTCATTTGCTTTCTATTGCTCCATAATATATGCTATCACTTGCTTCATTGGCACAGGTACACCATTCTTTCCAAGGCATGCTTTGATGCCTTGTCTAGGTATTCCAAACAAATGGATTTGCACTCGACTATATGAACCTGAATATCTAACATCACATCCCTAGAAAATCCTAATATAACCCCCACCACCCAGAACCGATTGTATCATATGAGCATACTTCTATAGAGGAGAGCTCAATTATGTTTTGAATCTAGGTCAAGCTATGTAGCTAGAACTAGTTGCCATTGCAACTCCTTTGGAAAGAAAATTTATAAACAACACATTCAAAACAAGCCAAAAAAATTAGAAACAAAAAATAGATGTATAAAGCCTAGCTCTTTTGCTACATTCCTAGAAGAATGAAAGAAACTTAGTAAAACAAAGCAAAGAGTTTGTTACATATTTGTAAAACAAAATGGAGGGAAAAAACAAAAAAACTTACCTCTTTGAAAAAATATCTTCTATGATCTTCTTGGCAGCAAATGGACACTTGCAAATACATAGGAATGACCATACTTTGCAAACTCGGACTCAGAGAATACTCGGCAAGGCAAAACAAAATTGACTCAGAGAATATTCGGCACCTTAAAAACACTTAAATTTTTGAAAAAAAACAAAAGATAAATGTAATGAGCCGACCAAAAAAAATTTCAATTTTTCAATGATCAAGCCAATACAACAAGAACCCGTTAAGGTTATAGCCCAAATCCAAATAACTATTGGAAAGTAACTCTACGCCAAGAATGCACACTCAATCCCAAGATGAGAATGGTGCTATCATATGGCGCCGAGGATCGTCAATGCTCGAATGAAAGTACAATGCTGAAAGTAACCCAACCCAAGAATGTGCACCAAGACCCAATGTGGGTGAGGTGCTAGCATATGGCGCTAGGGGTCTTATGAATTTGATGACGGCTCAGCTGATCAGTAGTATGATGATTACAATGCAAGTGCAAGAAGTAAATGGGCGGCTTGCCAACACCTTCCACTTTTCAGCAGGCAGTACAGAATGAAAAATGCAGTAAAGAAGACTGAAAAAGGCCAGTCTCTTCCACAAACATGGGAATTACAATAGACTGAGCAAGGACCAGTCTCTTCCACAAACATGGGAAATAGGAAATTGCAAGAAATAAAGACGGCTGAGCAGTACTACTGTAACAGCCTTACAATGATATATTTTTCCTGCAAATAACACTGAATTAGAGAAGTCTTGATGCTGCAAATATGAAATAAGCCTTTCCAATCACCTAAATGACTCTCTCATCAAAAACCCAACTCAGATGACAAACTTTTACAATCTGATATGATAGACCAGCAACTATAAAATACAGACCAGCAACTATGCAAACTACCGAAATGCTCATAAAACACTCTAGACTTCACCAAATGACCTGATATCAATTGCAAATGCTCTCATGGAAGATGGCACCCAATCCCAAGACATAAAATAGCATTAAGCTGGTGAATATTTTTTTGTTGCACAACTCCCAAAACAGCCCAGAATGGTACGGCCTCAAGAGGGGCGATTTTGACAAGATAAAAATCACACACTGCAAAATAAAATCTACAGCTCAACAAGAAGGGTCGCCCCTAGCTGAGAAACACTATAGCAAAGTACCCAGAACCAAATTAAATTTATTATATGACTTCTAAACAAAATCGACTTTCAGCTATGCTAACCAGTAAACTCAAAAATACTCAAAAACTACAAAAAACTCCATTGAAGCTCAATCTATCTTTTCTGAATGAAAAGTAGTCCCAATATCAGCTAGGTGTTATATTGCAAACACGAAGACTGATCCTTGCTAGGAGGTATGCATTCCTCGAAGAACTTTGCCTGAAATCAATCCAGCAGCATAACAGTATAGTAGACATGTGTTTTCCAAATGAAGAACAAGGGCCTTCTTTTATAGACTCTGAGAAGGGTCTCTAGAAGCTTCTAGAAAGTGCGCCCAATCCACAAGAAGACATTTAAAAATTTGAAATTACTTTTCCCTCCTCCATGATAGGCGTCCAAGTCCAAAGAGAAATAATTCTTTTAATAAAATAAAACTCTTCATCAAAGTTGGCGTCCCTTTCCTCAAAGCATCATTTTCAACCTTAGAAATATTTTGAATAGCCTCTTGATGAGGCGTCCACCTCCAAGACCCCTTTTTTCAGAACAATTTAAAGTTATATCACTAGGCTAGGCGGTCCAAGGTAAAAATATAACATTTATAGCATGAAATACTTATTTCTCTGAAAATTTCACCTCAAACCTAAAAAATCAACATTACCCACCGTACTGCCTGAAGAGGAAAGCCCACTACGTTGATGCCAACAGGACCACTACCAAAAATAGAATTTACTAAAAATAGTAAATTCAGAAAGTTGTTCAGATCAAAGTGCATGCGATACCATTGCGAAGCTCTCTGAAAACCCAAAAAGAATCCGCCATCCAAAATCCAAAACTCCAAGTGCAAACCTCAGAAAATGCAGAAACAACCTCCTAGAAAATAGGAAACCCTAATTTCAGCCTCCGACTAGCCTACGAGCCTCCGGGATAGGCTAACGGCCATTTGCATTGATCACTGCTGAGAAGGGGGCATTACAATAAATTTTATGCAAAATATAGCTACAAAATGAATCAAATGAGTTTGGTGGGGGTTTGGGGGCAACACACCCAACGGGGCCGAGGGGCAATGCCCCTCACAGGGGTATAGGGGCAACACCCTCGAGGGGTATAGGGGCAACACCCTCGAGGGGCAACGCCCCTCACAAGGCCCAGGGGCAAAGCCCCGAGCACAATCCCTATCGCGACACAAGGTGAGGTCGAGGGGCGCACATGAACCATACAAACCTCCATGGCACACACCATTTTCATAAATATTTAAAAGCCAAAAAGTAAGTTTTCGGCGAATTTGTATATAGAATTCAACTGAAAGCTATATATAGATAATTAATATACTGTAGATGCTCAAAGATTGCATATATATACTATATACTTAATACATATACAAACTTGATAGTTCATACTTCATAGTTCATAACTTCATACAATATACAAACTTCATACTGATATACATACATGATACACAAACTAAGATACATAGACTGATAAACATTGCAGTTTGCCTATTGCATGACCTTTTTCCCTCACATAGAACGTCAAATCCAAGTAAAATCGTTTCTAATGAATGGTGTGCAAAAACAGAGCATTTTTTAGGGTTATAAAGAGAAAAAAATACATCAAAACTGGGTTTCTCCTGCATTTTTTTCCCCCACCGATTTTGCAGGCAATTTCTTGCTGAAAAAATCGGCAAGTTAATGGCGCAATGTCGACGAGTACTCCGACTGAATTCGGCAAGGTTTTTTTGCCCTAGACTTGCAAGTAAACACACGAGTTACTCACTAAGGTTTCAAACCTACAAGTACTCACAGGCTCGACGATCGTCGGATTTGCTAACTATGGGAATGACAATGCAATAGTTGTAGAACCTTCAAAGATCAATCTTCAAGTCCCTTTGATTCAACAAGCAAAAATGAATGTTCGGCCTCATGGAATGATATTTGGCTTTTATAATAGAAATGAACTAAAATGAACTTGTTTTAGTGTTTCATATATTTTAGAGCTGGCTTTTTGGGTTTAAAATTGGTTTTAGAGTGCCCAAGTTAAATTCAAAGCAAAAAAGATTTAAAACCCAAAAAAAGGTTTAAAAACGCCCAAGGAATGACGAGTTTGTCCCAGCCGAATTAAACTGTTTGTGCAAATTCCAATCCAAATCCGTAGGCAGACCAGACCAGATCAGGAATCCAATTCAAACCGGACCCAAATCCAGCCAGTCTGCAGGCACATCCGGCAACATAGCCTTAGAAGGCCTCTTCTGCTAAGGTAGAGTTGGAGGTTCCCAATATGGTTTATGTGCCTCCCTCAAATCTTCCCTGTTCGAGTTTTACTCCTCAATATCTTTTTTTTCCTTCTACAAAGCTTGCTTTGGCAGCATCAGCCACCTTTCCTTTTAGACTTTTCTCTGCAGTTTCTATTGCGGTTCCTCCTCTTCTGCACTCTTCATTGCAGCCTTTGGTTTTGGGTTCTCTTTTGAGCTGGGTAATTGTCAGCAAGTTCTTGATCCACTTGTTGGGTCTGATTTAGTTCAAGACATTTAAATGCTAGTCTCATAAGAAAACTAGAAAGAAGGAATCCTCTCAATTAGTTCTGAGGTTTCATAAGATTCAACATTAGGACCAGCCAGTCTTCCCCTGCTATGCCCTCATTTGGGTTGGTCCGCCAGATCTCTTGTTTGTCATTTATGTATTTCTGTTCTCTTGCTTATCATTTGGGTCGGAGTCCCATAATAGATCTCCATATTATAAACAAATAAATAAATAAATACATTATTAACTTAGTATACAGACAATGGCACATAAACAAGAAGTAGAAAAAGAAAAAAAGATTGGACGAATCAGTTAGAAATAAATCAACTAACACAATGCCTAATATTCTAAGAATAAATTGTCTCTGTACCAGTAGCTAGAATGAATATTCCATATATGGGTCTAGATTCTGGTCTTCCAACAAGCTAGTCAAAGAGTTCAGCAGCTGCAATGGCTGTAAAGTGCAGATAGATTCAATTAGAAAGGATTTTTCTGAGAAATGAATCATCTTTCTCTTTTATATCATGAAATGCAGTTTTACAGTCTGAAAAACAACTGGAACCATAAATTATTGTCTGTTTGTAGCCTATGGGTGTGGAAAGAGCTGGCAACAAGGTATTGATGATTAGGTAAACTCTGCAGACTTTCTGCATTCTGTAGCTGAGTATGATCCAGTCAAGCAATCGTGAGATCCTTAGTAGTAAGGGGTATTCAATACTAATTAGGGTATCATGTACTCATTGTATGTCATCTAAGATTTTAGAATTTGAAAAGAATTTTCAATTAAAATGACAACCTGGAACTCCTTAGGTTGTTTGGAATTTCTAGTGGGGGCTCAACTTGTTGATGCATTGACCATTGAATAGGCCCATGAAGTGCCCACTGCATTGATTGCGAATGCTGTTTTTGTACTCAGCTTTGTTGCATCTTGCTGACTATTCCAAGTACTCTCCTGAGTTCTGTATTTAGGTGGATCTGATTATTCTTATGTTTGGTCATTAGCCTGACTTTGGTATCAACATACTCAGGCCAAGTGTTAAGACTCAATGCATATGTCAAGTTCGGGAATGGAAGGAGGCATTCTAGTAGTCAACCAGTTTCTCCCACAAGTATACATAACTTAAGGAAAAGCCTCTTTGGGAGAGGTTATTCCAGGTCAAAATCAAGATAGATCCATGCATGGGTCAGGATTTCAAGTAGAAGATTAAACTCTGAACCATCAAATTCATTGACCTTCTTACCAGCCATTTTCAAGAAGGGTTATTCCCATATTTTGTTGAGAAACAAGGGAACAGAAACCAATACTGTGAGTGCATTGGATATAGCATCAAATGGCATAAAAAAGTCAATATTATGGCTTCACAAATAACCCAGCCTTGATTAGAAACAATGGGCCACCTTGGGAAGATTACTTCTATCTCTCCTATCAAGAAGATGACCATGAACTATTCTTTTGAGTTTTGACATAATTAGGATGCTTGCTGAACTAGAGAGCTTCCATTGGTCATACAACCAAAATACAAGTGGTTTAGATACTGGGTAGGCTTCTGTTGGTCATATAACCAAGATCTAAGTGTTTTAGACCTTCCATAAATCTGCATATACCAGCTTTTCAATACAGAAACCAGAGTTGGCTTTCAACTTCTTCTCGAGGAAATTCAATTCTGGGTGGGAAATTCATGTTGAAATTTCATCCATTTTCATTGGACAGGAAGAAGAGATGGCAATGATCTGTCCTTGGACATAACAACTCTGAATGTTGCGTGAGGGGATGCAGATGGGACCATGGCCTCCTGCAAGAGGGGTAAAGGGTGTCTTCTCAAATGTTAGCAGGTTTCTTTGGCTTGAAAGAGAGAAGACAGTAACAATAGAAACATACGTGATCAGAGAAGCCAAATTTATGGTCTAGAATCCTCTCAGAACATACAGTTATAAAGTGTTCTAATAACCAGATGTTGGAACTATCTGTCACTCATATGATAGAAAAACTTTCTAGCCTATAATTCTTATATAAGTTTCTAAAGGGGCATTCTTATTAAATAAGAGTTTGTGATTTATATTGCCTAGTCTCTTTAATAATTGAATGGATTTATTAAATCTATGCTAGTGAAATCGCTTGACTATCATACAAGTATGGTGCACATTCTCTTCAATAATGGACAAAAGACTATCTTTGGAATATTAAAACAAGGAATATGTAAAAACTTGGTTAGCTAAATACATTGGCTGAGTGTCAATTCTCTTATAAGGGGAAGGAATTGTAGTCGGTCATAGTCAGTCATAGTCGGTTGTAATTAAATAAAACTATAGTTAGATAGCAAATATTTCATATACTTTATGTTACATGTTGTTTCGGGAAACTAAGTCCCCAACTAGCTGGATTAGTTGTAACGAAGAGTCACGACAGTTGGTTTCTCAACCACCACCAAATATGTACTTGGTTCATTGTAGTCAGGATATTATTATGCTGTTATGATGATGACATTATGCTATTGTACTTGCTGATAATTGAGGAATGAATGCAATATCTTATTCAGTGCACTATGTGTTCGTGAATGATTGTTGTACATGTTATATGTTCTGTCCGTTTAATTCAGTTTACTGTCGTAGTACATTGAATCTATTCCTATGACTAAACATTTGGTGTCGTTGCCTAAGTGAACCTGGTAAAAATCACCTTGACGGGAGAATGGCGTCGCAATGGGTCATCCGACCAAAGAGCCGGTGCAAGCAAACGAAGATAGGGAAGATGCATTGACGGAGGATCTAGTAAACCTGTGGGACATCTCGTTGAGGGATCATGTACGGAGCGAGGCTCTCAGGCGAGAGATCCCTCAGTCGATCATCTAGGATAGATTGAACGTCAACCTAAAGGTCGATCATCTCCTCAACCGATCACTCGTCACTATATCATATTGCAAGATCTTCGGGCTGAGAGCGACCAAGAATGACAAAGGGAGCAAATACTGCAATGGTAAGAGGAAAGAAGCAAGTGTAATGTCCCCTTCTTAGCAGTGATCAGTACAGTCGGCCGCTAGCCTATCCCAAAGGCCCGTAGGCTAGTCGGTAGCAGAAATTAGGGTTTCCTATTTTCTAGGAGGATGTTTTGGCAGTTTTCGGGGTTTGCATGTTGGAGTTTTGCAATTTGGATTATGGATTCCTTCTAGGTTTTCAAAGAGCTTCGCAGTGGTGTGACATGCAACTGAAACAAGTATCTTTTCCGGACTTACTAATTTTAGTAAGTTGCGACGGCTGCTCAGAATGTGATTAAAATGCATTTGGACACACTTACTATTTTTAGCAGTATGCTATTTATAGTAAGTGTTATTTTTTAGCAGGGTTTCAACAGTTCAGTTCAGAGGGTATTTCTGGCAGGTCTGTTGAGCAGTTTGGTCTCCAGCATTTGAGGTACTTAATTTGGCAAGTTTATTATTTGAAGAGATAATGTTTAAGTGAAAAATATTTCCTATGCTAAAATGGACAACTTCATAAAGGAGATATTTAAGTTACTTCTAATGTATTTTTCACTTAATAAAGTGGGACGACAACTTAAGCTTTATTTGCATTTTTAACAAATTTATATCTTCCTCTTATTTGGACGCCATGTCTAGGTGGCTAATGAAGTTGCAAATGAAATGCAAATACATATTCATGAGCTGAATGTGAATTTCAGTTTGGGCGCCCCAATTGGAGGGAAAAGCGTTTTGAATTTGAGGAGAAGTTATAAATAAGAGTGTTGGGCTTCATTGTCGGTATCCATTGAAAATTAAAATGAAGTGCTACCAAAATTGCTACTCACTCGCTTCGAGGAATGCATACCTCCTAGCAAACTTAGTTTCGTGCTTGCAAGATAGCACCCGGCTAAGCCTTGGACTATTCTTTTCACAGAAGAACAGATTGAACATAATAGAGATGAATACTTTTGATGTTTTCTGATATTCTGGTGTGCTTTCACATTGACTGTGTTGCTGGTTTGGTGCTTGCAAAAGCACGTTTTTGCTTGTAGCTCACTAGGTGATTTTTTGCTAGTTCTGGGTATTGACCCATTGATTGAGTCTTCCTTGGGCGCCTCGTATTGGAGAGTTTCAGATTTTAGGGTGGAGAAATGGATTTGTTCTACCTGGTCGCCCTTCCCTAGAGGGTCTACTTTCTCTGTACTTGCATTGGGAAGCATGTTTGATACTTTTGAGCAGTTGATGTTTGAGGGCTTGTAGTTGGTCGCCTACCTCCAAGGAAATGTTTGCACTTGGTCTCTTGTCATTTGAAGGTGTCTAGATGGATTTATGAGCATTTTGGTGTGATTCATGCTTGCTGGTTTAAGTTTTTTGTATGCTGGTTTTTCATATCAGATTGGTTTAAGTTCTGATTTTGGCTTGTCTTTCATAGTTGATAAGCTTGTGAAGTTTGGGAGATCATCTAATATCATTTTGCAGTGGATTGGACAGCTAGTACTCTTGTAACTAGCAAATTGCTTCTCATTGTAAGGCTGAAATCAATAGTACCGATTCAGTCACTTTATATTTCTGCATTTTACCTTGTAATTCCCACTTTTAGTGGAAGGGACAGGCCTCGCCGTCCATTTACTTTCTGTATTGCCCATTTAATAGCCCACTGAATAAGCGAAAGGGGTCGGCAAGCCGCCCATACTTTATTCTTCAATACTTTGTAACTTCATGATCATGCTGATCGGCTAAGCCGTCAATATACTCCCGCTGAATAAGTGGTCGAGTTGCATTTGCATCATATTCCGATCGGCTAAGCTGTCCTTTCATTGTACTTTCCAACAGTTTCAGTTTTACATGCTAACAATCCCCTTTCTACCGTATGCTCTCACCTTGCCCACACTGGGATTTGGGTGATCAGAAAGTGAAAGGGTTCCTTTCAGCTGGTTATTTGGATTTGCTAACGCTAACGAGTGAAGTTGTGAAAAAATTCAAAAAAATTGTGAGGGGATATTTCAGCAAGTAGGAGGAAGAACGCAACACCAGTCATAGGAATACTCCCAACAATTAATGCTCGTATGACCCGATAAGGACAAAAATAGAACATCACGCAGGCAAGAAACAACTGAAGAATGACTACGAAGATCATTAAGACTAAAAGAACAATTAAAAAACTGAAACGAATCATTGAAGAAGCAAACGAAGACCTAAATAAAATAAACCAAGACATTATCGAACTGAATAGAAACCTTGACGACAAACAAAACCAAGACACTTTTAGGACACCATCTGTAACAAACAAAGAAAAATTTAAAAATGATGAAAATGAATTAACAAGAGAACTTGAAAACAACATACGCCACATTCGAGAGTTCTCCATATCGAACAACGAGGAACAGAGAATTGGAGGATGAGAACCAAAGACACCCGGACGGAGGGAGTACCGAAACAAACCCCAAGAGGCTTGACGTTGAGAGGGGACATGTTGTTGACCCATAACTGGCCGAGAGTGCAAGAGGGGCACCGAAACGTCAAGGGAGAAACAATCCAATCAGTTTCAATGCACAAGGAGGGCATTAGGGAAGAAACATGGTGACTCCACTAGCCAATCTGAGCGTGGAAAGGCAAAAGTTGCCAAAGTTCACGGGGAATGGTTATGAGGATCCAGTACATCATTGCAATACATTTGAGACGATATGGATAGCGAATGGGTAGGACGATGTGGATTACTGGTTACAAGCGTTCCCAACAACGTTGAGAAGCATAGCCATAGACTGGTACACGGAACTTGAAGCAACACAAAAAGTCTCATGGCGAGCACTAAGGAGAGCATTTGAGGAAGAATTTAAACTTCTCAAGGATGACAATGAAACAGTAGCAGAGATTTACCACACGAAGCAAGGAAAGCATAAAAACGTACGAGCCTATAATCGTAGGGTGAAGGAGTTGTTGGCGAAACTAGAGACTCAACTAGCCGACGGTTTGAAGAAATGATGGTTTATTGAAGCATTACTCACGTCGCTAAGGAAGAAGATGAAAGTCATACCTTCTTCATTGTACGCCAAACCGTACAATCGAGCAATGGATGTAGAAAGTCAAAACAAAACATCCTCCCAAGGGAAGCGGAAGACGACCAAGGAGAGTACAGACGACAACAGCGAGGGTAAGTCAAAGACCATACAAGCACTAAGGAAAGACATGATAAGAATGATGAAGGAACTAAAGGCTGAGAAGGAGAGTACAAAAGAAAACAGAGAGTTATGGTGCATCGACTGTAAGGGGGAAGGCCACACAAAGGCTAATTGCCCAAAAAAGTTGTTCTGCGATATCTGCCAAGTGATGGGACATTCCATCAAGGAATTCCCATACAACCTGGAGACAAGAAGCACATAAGTGCTCTTTACACAAGAACAATCAACACCGCAAAACACACCACTGAAACCCCAAAACAACTCCAATGCATCCCCTGGAGGATATCGAAATAACAAAAGAGGTAATAACAATGGACCTAGAAGAAAAACACAATATAATAGTAAAGACAGACCCATGATATAATGTTGGAAGTGCAACGAGTGAGGGCACTTTACTAGGGAATGCTAGAATGGTCAAATTTCGGGGAGAAGATTGTGCAAATGGTGTGGACCAGTTGACCATGAATACACCGACTGCCCCAAACAGAAATGCATCAATATGTTAGACATGGAAAAGCCGAATGAAGAGGTACTGCCAATCACCAAAGCACAAACAAAGAAGGCCATATACCCAGATCCACGTATGGAAAAACAAAGAATGAAGGAAGCAAAACCGGAGGTGGAGCAGGCGATGGCTAACGAACAAAGAACCTCTCTGGAAACCCCAAGTAGTTCCTGGCAGTTAGTGGCAGAAAAGAACATCGTACAATACGTACTGTTGACCACAGTACCCATCGAAGTTACCGACCTTCTCCAAACAATGCCACAACTTGGAATGGCAATCACGAATATAGTCGGTGATGAACAATGTCAATGGCAAGAAGGTCGAAGGAAGGAGAAATCGTAGCAGACCCTCCACCCGAGAGTGAACAAGTCATCAACCCCATGTTGTTGACGGTAAACATCGGGAAGCAATGTTCCATGGGGTTTCGGGGACGGGCACAAGGGGAATGATAGGGGACGCGTTTCGAGGATGCGGGGACAGGGGGTCTAAGTTTGGGGGCGGCGGGGGGACGGTGACTGGGGGGCCAGCAAGGTGTTGAAATACATATAATACTTGAAAAAACAGTTATAAAAAGATGTATAAGTATAAGAATTATACATCTTGGAGACAACTAGGAGTCCCCTAGACATCTTGAGGACACCCTAGCATCCTCAAAGTCCTAGCGGCATCTTGGAGACAGCGACACTGGTGGTGTGATGGTGGCGCTGGTGGTGGGGTAGTGGGGGGACGTTCCCCCCAAGTCCCCAAGTCTCTGAGACATCCTCGTCTAGGAAACACGAGGTTTTTTTGGGGGGGACGCGTCCCCGTGGAACACTGTAGAGAAGAGACCAACAATCGTGCAAATGGAGATCGGAGGGAAAAATATAAAAAACACGATCGTCAACGAAGCATCGGGAGTCAACGTACTATCTGAAGATACATTGAAGAGTCTCGAGAAACCGACATTGGCCACCGACGTTTCAATTGGTGGGTGCCAACCAACATGGTATCAAGCCATTAGGAGCTCTGATGGCACAAAAGGTGACAATCGGGACACAGTTGTTCCTGTTAACCTTTCTAGTCATTCCATTGCAGAAAAAGGCGTACGATGCACTCCTTGGAAGGGGATGGCTTGTGGAAACCAAAGCAAACCATAACTGGAAAAGAAACACACCATCTATAGAGAGCAATGGAAGAAAATATGTTATTGATTTCAGAAACCAAGCAATCAACAAAGATTTCACATCGTCGGACTCTAAGTCTGAAGGAGGATTCGGAATGGATGAGGAAAGAGTTACCACAGAAGCAACCGACGAAGGCATCCTGGACCTCCAAGAATGCTCAAAGGATGAGACAAGTTCACTGAATGTATTATTCCACTGGCAAATAGAGGATTATGAAGTATTTCAACGAGACTGTAACATGTTACAAATCAAAAAAATTGAAGGAGAAGAAGATGGAGCATCGACGAGCCAGACATTTCCTGTTGAGTAAGGAAAATACAAAGAAGGAATGGCAAGAATGGATGACACACCAACACACAACTTTGAAGGGGACAAGATGATCAAGTACGAGGAACCGAACATAAAGAAAGTCAATCTGGGAGATGAAGACAATCCCCAAATGATTTTGGTCAGTGATGACTGGAATCCAGTGCTAAAGGCGACGACATTCAAAATTTTCACAGAATACAAAGACGCCTTCGCATGGACGTACAAGGATCTGAAGGGAGTACCTTTGGAATTCTATGTACATAGAATTCCATTGATACCAGGGCCACAACCCGCACAGAAGAGACTGTATCGGATGAAAAAAAATTATTTGGCAAAGGTACAAGAAGAGATCGAAAAAAAGTTAGAAGCAAGAATCAAATTTGATATCATTGAAGAAAGAATTTGAGTAGATTTCAATATGCAGACTTTCGAAGCCTCAATGCAGTAATGATAAATGATCCCTTCCTGGTCCCATTCACCAACTCAATATTGGAAGTAGTAGGTCATGAGATCTATTCATTCATGGACGGGTTTTCAAGGTATAACCAAATAAGCATAGCCAAAGAGCAAAAACTTAAGACAAAATTCGTCGTTCAAGACGGAGTGTACACATACAACCAAATGCCATTCGATATGTGCAACGCTCCAACAACCTTCAATCATACCCCATACAGCAGAACTAGAAAAATAAAACCAAGCAAAATCAAATCATGAACATCACCAAAGGGCAGCAAAGGGGAAGGCAAGGATCAATCAAGCAAAGCAAACCGGAATCACCATCGTACGACAAAAATTGGCACTGCCAAGATCAATCACACACCATGTCGTGCGAATGAATAGATACCAAAAAATAACAGTCGTGCAAGAAGTTGTGGATGAACAATGAATTAATAGGAACGTACGAACAAATCAAGTCGGGAGGCATAAAGAGTGTGGTGTCGTACGACAGAACTAAGCAATCTTTATCGTATGGTGGAGTCAGCACAATCAATGAATAGGAACGGCATACGGGATCATTGAACTCTTGATTGCAACCACCGTACCACGACCAAGGGGTTCGGGATTTCAAACAGGAAACATTGGAAGATGATACAGTAGCCAAAGATTAGTCACTCTATGGTTAAGACCAAACTCAAAACAAGTACGACAATCAAAAAGGAGGCACAGGGTCAGAGAAGTGCAAACGTACGATACTCGAAGCAATCAACAATAGACAAGTCTTTACGGTGAACTAAGGTAGGGAAAAAATCCAAACTGAAGGTATCAAACAAAGACTCCCCAAGTGGAAGATTTCAGTTACAGTAACTACATCGGGCAAAAATAACAATTATTTAAACTGTATCGGGGAGTGCAAAATCAAAGAGTTACTACAACTATGGATAAAGGAAAGAAAGTGGCGCAGTATAGAATGAAAATTGCATCAGCTAAGAAGAAGATGAACGTGGAAATTGAAGTTGAGGCCCTCACCAAGGACAGTTTAACTGGCAATGAGTGCAAACAATGGTGGCTGAGCATTCAGGACGACCACGTCCTTAAGAATGCCCTCAGGTATGCCCAAGTAGACAAGGCAATCTTGCTACCGGTTTTCAATGCTCAATATTGTGAGCCCTACCTCAAGGCAATGGTGGAGAATTATGGAAGGCATTCACACAAGTCGGTGCTAGAGTATAGAGGATGCACGGTTACAGTGTCATTATGGCCACAGGACTTGTTGAGGGTATTCGACATCCAAGCAATGGGTGCAAGAGTTAACAAGCTAGGCAAGATGGCCCAGCAGCATAAGGAGGCAACCGTGTGGAGAGTTTCTAGAAGTGACCTTACCCAACAAGAAAAGGATAGTATTTGGAACGCTGCCAATCGGGGACTACGAAAACACTACCTGGCCAAGCCAGAGTGGAAATGCCTCTTAGATTTGTTAAAATGCAAGTTGATGGGAGCTAGTCGAACGTCAAATGTGGCAATCTAGATGGTTGACTACATGGTGTGACTCAGCATGGGTAAAGTATATAACTGGTCAAGGCTACTCTCAAAAAGGATTAGGGAATTCTTGTCCCAGAGGCACAAGGCGTTTTATATGACACAACACGCAATAGCACTTTTTCTGGATGCCATTCATACAAGGTTCCAGCAGATAAGTGGGCAAGGTTCCAGCCAATCACACACTTAGACCCACGGTTTCCTACTATGTTTTATTGGACATCACTGGACATCAGTCAGGGAGGAGAAAAATCATCACAGCCAAGAAGAAAAAGGAAGCAAAGGGAAGTGTCAGTAGAAAGTGAAGTATTGTAATGTCCCTTGTCATGTTTTGCCCTAGAATTAGCTTGTTGATTAGGTTTAGGGTTTCTTCTTTTCAAATGAATGTTCTTTAATGAAGTAATCTTGGATTGAAATCTGCATTAATATGTTTGTTAGCATTAATATCTAGACATCCAAATATGAATATAATCATAAATGCAATCATTAAGATATATGAGGAGTGGCACGGGTAGATCTGCCCGAAGCCCTTTTGCCTAGTCCAAAGGCTGTAAACTACAACCCTCCCTTCTCAGTGACTTGTACCTGCTTTCTCCACCCGCATCAGTAGATCCACTCGAAATCCTTTGCCAAGCCCAAGAAGTTGTAATCTACAACCCTCCCACCTAGGTGACTTGTACCTGCTTCCTCTACCCATGTGATCACCTCGGAAGACACATGACCTACTGGGGGAAGCTAGCGGAGCTTATAAGTGATCTAGGCCTACCACCCCTCCATGGCTGCAGGGGATCTTGAGTGGAACCCCCAACCCTCCATGGCCCAGCCATGCCTTTGGATTGGGCGAAATCTTAAGTGGAATTTCCACCCCTCCATGGCCCATCCTTGCCTTGGGTTCTGAGGGCGGATTGAGTGTGGTTTGTAGGCACCATTTTTCTCAAGCCCTTCCTCCCTAGTAGGTTTGCAAACACTCAGAATACAATCTTTAAGCAATCAAATGCATTTGCATTCATCACTAATTCTTTAAGTCAATATCAACATCATGTCCTAGAACAATTATCATCATGTTAATACTAAAGAAAGCATTGCACCAATAATCAGATTAGCATCATCTATTATGCATATTAATACTAGAAATGCTATGCGGATCTCTTACCTTCATTCCCAATCGATTTGTTCTTCAAACTTAGAAATATCGTTAGTGTAGATCAAGCAAATAAGAATCTACTATCCAAACTTATTAAAATATCGTAATTACTTATAAAGCTTACTAATTGCTGTGAGCATCATTATTGTATATTCACAAGTAATTCACACATCTACCTACACACACACACACACATATATATTCTATATAAATATATATATATATATATATATATATCACTATTTCCAACTAATTTCAATTTACAATAATTTCTTGGCATGAATATATATATATATATATATATATATATATATATATATAGATATATATGTCTTTATTTTATTATATTTAACTTACTGTTAATCTATACTTGATTCCCTTTTACTGTTGCTGCCTCTCTAATATACACGATCTGCAGGAGTAACTTTATTCAAAGCCATGTTTCTTATCTCTAGCCACCCTCTCTTATCTCCTATCCAGCCACCAATCATATCTAAGACTGGTTCTTTTCTATTTATCTCAGCCACTGAGATATTTTCATAAGTTGCTGCCTAATAGTTTTCCCCCCTTCTTGTTGGATTATCTGCCTTATATATATGATCAGTTCTCCAAAGACATGACTCTCCATGTTGCCTCTTGGTATCACCCGCACCTTCCAAAGTGTTGTGACTTTTGCACAGATGGCTGTTCGATCATTTGTTTGCTTTATCATTAAATAAGATTGAAACTTATGTTTGTTATTAGTTATCACGTCTTTGACTACTCATCATTGCATTTCCTTTGTTTTATTAAGAACTATTATATTTCTAGGGATCATTGTTAGTCTATGGGTTAAACATAACCTTTGGTTTGTATGAGTATTATTATTATTTTTATTATTATGATACTTATAATAGATAATATGAATGGTTTGTATGATAATTATAATATTATTGAGATAGTTATAATGATGTTTGAATATGTATATATTTATATTCTAATATTAAAATCTTGGGAACATGACACTTATTGTATATAATGCTGCTCCTAGCAGTATAATCTATTTGACGTTTCTTTAATATTTTATTATTATTGTTTTTATATTAGAATTTATGTATTATAATGGTATTTAAATTGTTAATACTTATTTTGTATTTTCATTAATTATAATATCATCTTGATAATTATAATTATAAAATTGCTAGTATATATATTTCATTATTTTATTCATTTACTTGCATTTCATTGTGTTACAATTTGGGGACATGACAAGTATTGGCCAAGAGTAAGGAAGAGGAGGAACAGGAGGCAATCGACCTATCTTCCTCGACATCAGCCGCCACTTCACCGATGGAGGAGGAAGTGTCATAGGCAAGGGGTACCGATATAGCACTGAAGATAGACATCGAGGAGGAAATTCCAATAGCAGTACCACCTGTACGGCTAGTGACATTCATCCTCCCAACACCATCAGTAGTAGTTACAACATCTATGGGAGGTACACCATCAATTGGAGATACAGCATCGATGTCAGCCAAAGCATCAATGCTACCCACAACATTGGTGCTAGCCACAACATCGGTGCTAGCCACAACATGAGTGCCAATCACAGCATCGGTGCCAATCGCAACATCGGTGCCAGTGGCAACCTCGAGGAGAATGACATGGGGGACAATCACACCATCGGCAACAGTCACACCATCGGAGCCAGTCATAGTGACAACATCGACACCAGCAGTACCACCATCGGTGGCGATGCCAAGTACATTTCTAGCATGAGGAGGCTCGTCCATTGCACCGCCAAGCCGCCAGACTCATTAGCTGGATCGCCAGCACCCTCGGCGAGACCACCAGGAGGACTAGGAGTAGTCCAGATTGATAACTGACTAAGCACAGTTGACTTGGTAATTGAGGTTCCAAAGTTACCACCATCGAGCCCTTTAGAGACCTTGGCCGAGGGGCCTAATCAGGGATGCACACCTATGGCAATGGAGAGTGTGAACCCACAAAAGAGTTTTATTGCTATGATGACATAGGGTGAGGGTATGCAACAGGATACTCTACCAGTGACAACAAGTGATGCCGAGCCAAGGATAGTTCAGACAAAGCCACCAGGAGTCGCATAGAAGAGTGGGGCACCATTGCAGAGGGAGTCTCCCAAGCAGCCCAGGAATCACCACCACCCACCCCATCGGGCAAGGAGGATGAGTCCAGTGGAGTGGATCAGAAGGGTTGACACTGAACATGTCTAAGTCGGATAAGTCCAATACCCTAGGGACAGTACAAAGATTTGTTGAGAACCTTCAGAGTATGGCAATAGTAATGATTCACGTGGGGGAAACTTTTAAGTAACTCAAAATCAATCGATCACCACTAGTAGCACAGCAGGTTCAAAGAATCCTAGGATTTGTACAGACTGGATGTGAGCAAGAATTTGCACGTCGCTTCACCACCAAGGGATGTTCAACAATAGAGACTCCAGCGATGTTGAAGGCATCACATGGAGTACAACCCTTGATTGTAGGGAGGGATGGTCCAATGATTACAGCCTTATTTAGCATCAAGGTGGCCTTTAGGGATGTCTTTTACGGGATGAAATGCTAGTTGGTAGCCACAAAAGCAGCAGTGAAGGGAAAGGGTCAGGCCCTTCAGCTCGTACAGAAGATAAAAGAGGAGTGGATTGAGCACATGAAGAAATTTCAAGTACAGATGACTTAGCAAACTCAGCTTACCAGTATGGAAAAAGTTCAAGAATTGTCCTTAGAGGCCAAGGTGTCGGAAGTGGAGAGAGAGGCAAAACAAAGGATAAGGGAACCAAAGCAAAAGGTGAAGGATTTAGAGGACCAGCTTGCAGCGAAGGGGACAGAGGTAGACCAAGCTAAACGCCAACTGATGGAGGCTGCTCACAAGGCGAAGGCAGCCAAGGAGCGCAAGATTGTGGCCAATCATCAACTCCGATTGCGTACGGACGAGGTTCAGAGACTATGAGAATTACAATCCCCAACATCCACCCCGACATCATCTGTAGACCTAGGGAAGTCTTCGTACCCCCTTCTTCTCAATAGTACATTTTGTTATTGCAATCACCATTTTTGGCTATCATGTCATCTGGAAGACGACTTATTTTGTGGGGGGGATGATGTAGTCGGTCGTACGCAGTCGTAATCAATCGTAGTCGGCCATAGTCGGTTGTAATTAAATAAAACTATAGTTAGATAGCAAATATTTCATATACTTTATGTTACATGTTGTTTTGGGAAACTAAGTCTCTGACTAGTTGAATTAGTTGTAACGAAAAGTCACGACAGTTGGTTTCGCAACCACCGTGAGCGACTATATGTACTTGGTTCATTGTAGTCAGGATATTATTATGCTGTTATGATGATGACATTATGGTATTGTACTTGCTGATAATTGAGGAATGAATGCAATATCTTATTCAGTGCACTATGTGTTTGTGAATGATTATTGTACATGTTATATTTCTGTGAGTTTAATTCAGTTTACTCTCGTGGTACGTTGAATCTATTCATCTGAGTAAACAAGAATCACATATAAATGTAGACATGGTTTTACAATTAAATTTCCAATAAATTGTTGTCTCACATTTAAGTTTTATGTTATAATCCTGAGAATAATCTTTATTACTAAGTCCTCTGGTCTATGGTATCAAAAATACGTTTTACTGACATCATCGCACATTTTCCGTTCCTCTTGTTGTGACTCTTTAAACAGTCATTTCTGTTTAAATTTCAATCTGATTTTGTAATTGCAGTTCACTGAACCACATTACTTTTTCAAATTGTAACATTAAATTTCAATCTTATTTTGTAATTGCAGTTCACTGAACCACATGACTTTACCAAACAGTAACATTTTATCTTGATCCTGTCTAAGTTTTGGACAAAAAAGAAAATCCTTATTTTGTATTCCATTCTTTCACATATTGTGCTTCTTTCAGCAAGTAGCATTGTTTTTTAATCTTTCACATAATGTGCATCTTCCAGCAAGCATCATTGTTTTTTCCAAGTTTATCATGTCTCGTTCATTTTCTTTATCTCGTACAAAAATGGAGAAGATATTTCATGATAGCAAGCACTTTTAAAAGATCCAAGACATTCATAGAATCATAACAATGAGTGCCTTCTAATAGATATGACAGAAACAGAGAAAATATTTCATGATAGGGAGCAACTTTTAATAAATATAAGAGAAGAGGTAACATTCCATTATAACAAGTACTTTCTAATAAATATAAGAGAAACAGAGGACATATTTCATGATAGCGAGTGAATAGATCAAAGACAGAGGTAATATTTCTTGATAGCAATCCCCTTCTAACAAATCGAAGACACACAAAAAAATGTAAATGGTTGCAGGCAGCACAATTGTCTCCTCTCGTTGCCATCTTTATGTGCATCACATATGAGAGGAGAGGCCTTGTTGGGCATCATATGTCCCTAACCACCTGATGTAAGGCCTACAATAAAAAGACATTTCATACTTGGAACAGGCAATCTTGCAACTTCTTCTACTGGGGACATCATCAGATCTTATATTGGTGCCTTTGCAGCTACTAGCAAATGTGAATCCTCTTCTAGTGATACAGATTAGATCCAGTTTACCCAGTGCTTCAGCATACTCAGCCTTGTTTACTTTGGTGATAAGTCCTTTCTCTTTGATATTTTGGTTACTCGAGGATTATTGTACTCATCTTGGTGGTCTCATGGGTTCTCTTCTTTCTGGCAGGACTTAGCCTTACCTGCTTAGGGTTGACCCCCACTTCTTTTCTTTTTGTCAGAATGCATTTCAGATTTTTTTTTGCCTTCTGATATATTTTTGTTTGTAGCTTCTTTGGTACCTTTACTTTGCTCCTCTTGCTATCGCTCTAGTTGTATTTCCAAGTCCTATTGACCTATTTT
The DNA here is from genome assembly GCA_007258455.2 of Sequoia sempervirens. Classification (NCBI taxonomy): domain Eukaryota; kingdom Viridiplantae; phylum Streptophyta; class Pinopsida; order Cupressales; family Cupressaceae; genus Sequoia; species Sequoia sempervirens. The sequence continues at coordinate 80,280 of VDFB02380587.1, forward strand.
AGTCATCTGTGGACATTAATATAATTTCTTTCTTTCTTTCTATGCTGAATATTCAGTCCTTAACCTCAGCTTCTACAATGACATGGCATATGGTTCCAATTCAATTTAGATAAGACCAGCCTTACAAGTGCAAATTTATAATATATTATAATTCGCATCCTTTCAATGATAAAGAAACAAGAAAAGAGTGATTCCTGATAGTGATTTTTGCAAACAATTAATTCACAAAGTATTTGATGCATTTTCGCATGGCAATTGTCAAGGCTTTCTCTTTATCCACATAACTCATGCACACCAATAAATGTGCAAAGATGAAAAGAAATTTTGATAGCTAGAAAGCTAAAAACTTCAAACATTGCAGACCAATTTAAATGAAACTATAAAATTTACCATTTCCTGGCAATAGTTGTATCTAATGCAGATCAAAATAAATAAATCTATCACAAACTACTTAAATCAAAGAAAATTTATCACATAGAATTCCATATTATCTTGCCTGGTCTGATAAGTTCCACCAGCTGTACTCCCAAACAGGCCAACGCCTGGAACTGATGCACTTGTGTTATTTTGAAAAGAGAATGGAGCTAAGGAGGAATTAAATCCACTGGAACTGGAATTTGAAGGAGTTTTGTATGGGCTGCAGAGAAGATTATTGAATTCTTCCATTTTTGTATTAAATAGGCTGGTCTCCCTTTGAAGCTATTGAGTTCCAAACACAAAACCAACTAGCTATTAGAAACTTGTTATCTTTTTCATAAAAAGACCTTACTCCAAAAAAAAAAAATCTTATTACAAATTGAAACTTTGAGATGATTCTTTCAACACAATATATGTAAAGGAAAAAAATAAAATACACGGCGAGAAATATGAATGATTTATAATCTAGACAACTTCTTTTACTAAGACAATTTGCTTTATGCACAAAGAATCTCAATCTTCTGTAATAAAGCACTTTTCAATTTTACAAGCTCTTTGTATCATCAAAGCAAAATGAAAGTAGTCAAACAAATCTTTTAAAATGCAAAAGATGAACGAACACCTAATATGTTGAACATTGCACCAAAAGAACTAAAAAGCACTATCTTACTCTATCTTTCATACTATAGAGTGAATCATGCAAAATGTCCTCATATTTCTTTGAGAGAAATGGTCTCATCCATCCCTAGAATTTATTTGTAATTTCCAACCCACAAAAGGAAGTATCGAAGAGTAACAAGTGATTGGTTTTTATTAAGCATTTTTGCTTTTTTCGAACAAGAAGTAGATAACCAATTGAATCCATGACTAAGTGAAACTAGAACCCTTCAACCTTCATTTATTAAACCACAATAGAATTACATTATACGCCTCATCATTTAATTTCTTGTCTTGGTAATTCATGGACATTAATATAATTCATTCTTTCCTTCTACTATAAGCTACACTTGAACAAATAAATGCAATTTTTATTACATATTATATTTCCAACAATTCATAATACATCTCCAACAACAATTGATTAGTGGGTATCAAGGGTAGTATTACAAGACTTGTTGAAAACCTACCAAATCCAATGAGTCCCAGGTTGAGTGGACGTGAATTCATCCCAAAGACTCAAGACCTAGGTACCTAGCAAGTCTAGACAAACTCATCAAGTCTGCTAGACTTGCCAAACTGACCAAGTGCCACATGGAAAATCCAACCATCACAACAAAACTTAAAATTCAGAAAATTAAAACAAAAACATAAAAAAGGTAAAACTTATTTGTTGTATATGACCTCCAAGAGTCTAAAAGCACATTCATTTCATTTCCAAGCACAAGGAAGAGAAAAAAAGAGGATTGGAGCTAGAATCACATGGCATTGAAGTAAAAACCAGCAAACAAATTGAGCCTCTTTAGGCAGAATTGTAGAAGCCCTCAGTGCATCTAAAAGAACCTAAATACATTTGGAAAAGCACACCATTGATTTTGTGCAGACCACCATCAAGTTGAAGTGAATTTAAATAGGTCTCCTACTATTTTGAATCTTTTTGTCTTTCCTTTTCTTTTAAAGTTTCACTTGTCTTCAACATTTGTTTTTTTCATTATAGATTCATGGAACAAACCCTACTTATTTTCTCTTTTCTATGGATTGACCCTAGCTTTTTTCTAACTTTTTACCTATTTTTCAACTGCAAACCCTAACTGTTTGTACATTTTTCTTTTTACTTAAAAACTCTAAATGTTAATTTATTTTTCATTTATTTGTATTAGAATCTGTTGCACATTTATAAATTATTCTAATGCTGGCCCCAGTCAGAAACAACCCTTATTGGAAACATGTCATCTCAAAGTCAAATATTGCAAGGTGAAAATGTGTGGAGGCATTCATCGATTGATACTCACACAAATATCATGCCAAAATGTTAGACCATGCATGTTTACACCTCTTGAACTTGTGTGCAAAGGCCTTGCCTAATTTATGAGTCCTAGTACAAGTTTGGGTTTGACTTCAGGGATTTGGTTTGCATGTTGGGTACCAAAAAATTGGGAGTTGAGTTAGTTTTGGGTTCATTGATAGAAAGATATATAAAAATAAGAAATTTGTACCTATTTGAATCCGTAATTAAGTTCAGAATATTACATAGCATCATATATTGTATAGTAAACAAAACCATCATATAAATTTAAAATATTACAATGTCACTTAGTCAAACTCAAATGTCATGATATTTATTAAAATTGAAAAATAACAATCCCAAATGTAAAAGAACAGCCATCGTTGATTAAGCATCATCATATGGGTCCTCAAAACTATCATAATCACCATCCATATTAGATGATGTGGGTACTAGTATATTAGAAGAACCGCAAAAGGTGCCACTAGCACTAACACTATCACTAGCACTAGCATTGGCATTGGCATTGGCACTCTCATGCTCGTTAGTTGACTCATCTTCAACCTCAAGGGCAGCAAGGTGGGAAGTGGAGGCATCCAAGTGAATATGCTCTGGCTCGATATCCAAGTTCATTATGTCCCCTTCCTTGTAGCCACTTTGTTTTTGTGAAAGCAGAAGCATGTTTGAATGCACATACACTAAGTCCTCTGCCTTTTCTGAGTGCAGTTGATTGTGCTTAACTTAGTGGATGGAGTATGTGATCCAATTCTTCTCATATGAGAATGAACTAGAAACCAACCTACTAAGACAAACTAAAGAGTTTAAGAGATAAAATTTAAAATTATAAAATGTACCTAATGCTCAAATGAAGAATGTGATTCTAATTTTTGGTCTCAAATACTATCTTGAGGCAAACCCAATCCTTTTTGGCAATTGTCGTTGCTCAGATATGAGGTTAAGCCAAATCGGAAACACCAAACAAGGTTATCAATTTGGCCTTTTAATTAGACTTATCATAACATGAAGCAAGAGCATCCCAGGTCAATGAACTATGCTAATCAACCAAAAAACATTGCAGTTTAATTTTCAGTTTTGTTTTGTTTTGGTTCTCTGTTGCAGGCAAATGCGGATGTGACTTCAGAAGCGGCAAAGACATTCAATGAGAAAATATCTAAAACACTTTAAATATGTTGGCACTAGCAAGTCTTGGAGAGCTCAAATAATCGTTGAAGAAGAATTTGCACCATTCCATCATTGTCACCATGTCACAAAGTAATGGGTTTCTATGCTGATGGAATTTTCCTTTGATTTCATGAACTTGCACCCAAGGATGAATAATTTAAAATAGTTTAAATTTTAAAATACAAGATAAGCTATTATATTCCCATGATTTCACCATTTTATTGCAAAATGTTGGGAAAATATCTTGTAATATATAAAGAAAAAACACCAGGGAAGAAAGACTAAAGGGCACAACCAGGGAGATGGGTGGCATTTGACAAATCAAATGAAAATCGAATGGATAAAGAAAAGAGGAAGATTGATATGATTTGCAGAGGAGGATTTGAAGAGGAAGGGCCACGGGCTTAAAGAGCCTTTCTTTTATTAACCTCGATCTGTTAAAAGAGGAAAATCTTTTGCCCATACATTGCAGGCCTGTTATGGATAGAAGGCAAATTTAAAAAGGATGAAAAAAAAAGGCATTGAGGGGTTGTATGTGTGTCGAAAGATCAACAAGGAACACACTTTGTGAGAGTGAATAGAAAACACAAAAATTAAGAGAGGAGGGCGTCAAAAGTAGCAAACGATAGAGGTTGCAGGGAAGGTAAAGGAGGCTACATCGAATAGTTAAGGTGTTGTGCTAGAGTACAGAGATGTAATGTCCCCTTCTCAATAGCCACCATGAAGATTGTAATGTCCCCATTTTGGCCCTACGCTCTTCATTTGGATTTAGCCTATTTCCGGAAATCTGTAGGCTAAGCTGAGGCAAAAAATTAGGGTTTCCTCTTTCAGATACTGCTCAATTGGCATTCTGAGGTTGTTGTGCAGACTTACTATTTATAGTAGTTCGCTATTTTTTAGCAAGTCTATCTTTTGGCAATATCTGTCTAGCAACAGTTCAATCCTTTGCAGTTCAATGTTTAGTTTGGCTTTCTGTTGTTTTGATGTGAACTTACTATTTATAGCAGTTGGCTATTTTTAGTAAGTCTAATTTTGGTAGTAGCATCATCAGCAATTCAGCTCAAGTCATCTTGCTATCCTTCAGTTTCAGTTTGGCTTTGGTTATCTCCATGGATTAAGTTTTATACTTAGTCATTTTTATGTTTCTCAGTTGTACCCCCACGCCTAGGAATGATCACTTCATGTTGTTTTTAAAAGGGGGGTCATTAAGGGGTCAATGGTGCATTTAATGAATTATTAAATGCTTTATTGTTCCAAAGTGAAGTTGGACGCCTAAAAGAGGTTGATTAATATTTTATTATTTCAAAAAGTGAAATGCTTAAAGTGGCGTCCCTTTTGGAAGTTGAAGTGATTCAACTTCTTGGAATTTGAAGAGTCTCTTGTTGCTTCATTTGCTAATTGAAATTTATATATTGCTGATGTTTGAAGAGCATGCTATCTTTGGAAATATTTTAAAGTAATGCTGTTGGTTTGAAATCCAGAATCCGGCTAAGGGAAAGTTTAGCAATTCCACTCCATTCTTCGGGCCTACAACTACGGTTCCCTAGATGGTGGATTGAGAGTGTGTTTCATCCAGAAGTACATATTGAGCTACAAGTTGGAGAATTTGGTGAATGTTTCAATTTTTTCTTTGCTGGTTTATACATGGCTGTAGAAAAAAATCATTCATAAGTCATTGTGAGTTTTGAAATTCATTTTGGGTATTGGTTCCCTTGATTCCATTGATACAGGCACTTCATTATGAGAATTTGCAGATTTTTTATTTCAAGATCTGATTTTTTAAGAAGGGCCGACCCTCTTCAAGGGCCGTACTATGTACTTGCAGCCTTGGGACTTGTGCTGGGCTTTGGGAGGTAATTTGCATATGATTTTCAGTAGTTTCTTGGTCGCCTAGCTCTGGAAATGCTATGTTTGCAATTTCTTTTGAATTTGTGAAGTTGGGTAGGAAGAAACAAGCAAATTTCGGTGATTGTGAAGTTGCTGGTTTAACTTCAGTTTGCTTGGAAATGCGTGCTGGGCAGATTTCAGTATGGTTTATGTCTTGCTAATGCTCTTACATGATCGCCTTGCATATGAAAAGGTTTACTTTCAGTTTGGTTTGGAAGGTTGTTGCTTATATGAAGTTTTGGGCATTCTTGAGGAATCTTAACTTGCTGGTCCGGTTCTTTTCATGTTGCTGGGTTTTATATGACTTGTTTACTTTTGTCATATGCTCTAATTCCTTGGTGTCCAATTCATAATTGTAATAGGAATTAGTGTGGATACATTGATAAGTGATAGAGGAAAGTTTTTATTGGGAAATCATTATAATGAACATTGTAATTTGCGGAACATTTGCATTGTAAGGCTGAGAATAGTAGTACTATTTCAGTCAATTATACTTATGCATTTACTTGTGTTATAAATTCAAACATTGTAACCCCTGGATGGTTTACCGCCAGTGTGGAGAAAATTCATATTTAATCTCTCATTAATTCACCCACTGTTTAAGTGGTGAATCCCCGTTGTTGAGTGGATGCCCGCTAATCGGATGAATTGTATTTCATTGTAATTATTTCCCCTTACTAAACAAGTGGTAGCGTAGATTGCTCATGGTCGGATCACCGCCTACATTTCATTTCCAGCTTTGTATTTCAAGTTTAGATTATTGCTAATGATCCCATCACCATAAGCTATCACCTCGCCTTCAATAGGATCTTGGTGAACTTTCTTGGTCAAGGTTACTTTCAAGTTGGATATCTTTTGGGATCTAACGCTAACATTTGGCGTAGTGCTGGTTTGCGTTGTGAAAATCTAAGAAAAAATTAAAGGGGAATATTTCAAAGATCATTTAGCCTTTATTGTTCCCGAAAGCTAAAGGAGAAATAAGGGAATAATAATTCAATTAATGTGATGATCCCTTCCCAGATTTACACCCTCAACTCTGTTGTTCCAATATTCCTTACTTTTGTTTGGCAAAATGTTTTAAAATAGTTCAACGAAATCTTACAAGAGTGATGAATAAAAGATAACATTACAATCCATTTCAGACATCTCGATGTAATGACATATTCGTTATAGTAGAATATTAGAATATGACTTGAAAGAACAAAGCATCCTTCTATTGCAGATTACTGGATGGTGAATCAACTGGATGAACTATTTCAAAGATCCCAAACTCATTACAGAACAAGATACGATTTAGAATGGCAGTTAGATGTAAAAAGACAATTGCCAGATATTACAAAGAGATTCAACTACAGGGAACAACTTCAAGATCATATAAAATATTTATTTGACTCAAATCAGGTAATGATTTTCATTGTATTGCAAATACACGGGTAAATACATGAGTCGACACATAATAGGGAAATATGATATTGTATTTGACATACCCGTCATTGTTGGTGGCCACTCGCAGGTATAATGAGTTTCGGATAATGAATAAGTAGTCCCGATGATTTCAACCCACACTTCTTTCCCAAACGGCATATATAATAAACAGTCCGCAAAGCCAATGCCAACGATGCTTCATAGAAGATGTAGACCCGATATCGGGTTACCATATATGATCAATGCCAATGTTGCGTCTCACTTCTTCCGGCCAGCTCTGTGTGAGAATGATACCTGATGCTTCCAGTATGAAGTCCACTGTCAGGAAAATAATCGCAAGAATGTGAAAGGTTTCCCCACTAACCACACAAATATAAAGGACGACTTCAGCAAGATGAAATCGCATCCTCAACAATATGCATTCAAACGACTTCCAGAATGATTATATTATTTTGCAAGCGCATCCGCCAATCATCACAGATAAAATATTGATACGCTATGATTATACTTTAATCATTCTTGTTCCCACGATAAGCAATATAACTAAATGTGTGTATCTGAATATTCACTCCAGCGCCTTGAACCATCTCGACTCTTTCCGGAAATCAGTTATATAGAGAAATCAACTCTTCGTTAATGCACAGCCATTCAACATAAAAACATCAAAGACTGAAATAAAGATCTGCAGATAGCCATAACTGGGTTTCCGTCCAAATATGGCAATTGGACGCTGAGTGTTTTCGTTCCCAAGATCCTAATATGAAATCAAACATACTCAATTCTCCGTGATGCTTCTTCAATACACCAATCGACATTTTATCCATCACCATTCAATTTCGCCAACTGAATTATTTTATCAAGACCTTATAAAGGCCTTTATAAAGTATTGAATATTTATTCATGACTTTATAAAATCTTAATATAGTTAATTAATTAAATTATTTAAAAGTCCAAAAAATAATAATAATTAAAGACTATTTGAATACTCAATTAATTAACTATAATTATATCTGGCTCAATTAAGAAACAAGGACATCACAGTCCCCCCTGCTCGGCATTGCTTGTTCTCAAGCAACTGCAAACCTAGGTGCTATAATATCTATTCGCCTTCCCATGTGGCGTCCTCAACAGGTAAATGCCTCCATCTTATTAAATACTCTTTGATTGTCCTGCTTCATAGCCTGCGTTCATGTATGTCTAGAATAGATTCAAGCACCAATATCAACTTTCCTTCCTCATCCAACGGAGGAAGCTCACGAGATGGGGTTGTATGCTGACCAACTTCCTTTTTAAGGCACGAGACATGAAATACATTGTGGATTTTGCTTCCTTCAGGCAGCTCCAACTCATACGCGACTTCACCTACCCACCTTTTGATCTAATATGGTCCATAAAACCGTGGTTTGAGCTTTTCCGCACCACTCCGTTTCAATGTAGATTGCCTGTAAGGCTAAAGACGCAAGAAAACCATATCACCAACTTCAAAAACCCTCTCAATCCTATGCTTATCAGCATAAAAAAATTTCTGATTCTGAGCCCATTATAGATTTTCCTTAAGTGCCCTAAGAATATCTTGACTATCTTGTACCAACTCCTTTGCCTTGGGTACTTTCCTATCATCAAAAGCTAGATCCATGAAAGTCATAGCATCATATCCATATAAAGCTCTGAAAGGTGAAATACCTATTGACATATGGTATGTTGTGTTATAACAATGTTCTCCCAAATATAGCCATCAAACCCATGCCTTTTGTTGTCCCAACACATAATTTCACAGATATCCCTCTACCCACTTATTGACTATCTCTGTCTGTCTGTCGGATTGAGGATGGTAGCTCGTACTGGGAGATAACTCAGTCCCTACCAACCTGAACAATTCCTGCCAGAATATGCTGACGAACCTGCTATCCCGATCACTCACAATATTCCTTGGGAGCCCATGTAATTGAAATATTTCTCTAAAGAATAATTTTTCTATCCAAGGTGCCTTACACTTAGAGGAGATAGCAAAGAAGTGTGCATATTTTGTTAACCTGTCAACGACAACATAGATGCAATCTTTATTCTAAACTCATGGCAAACCTGTGATAAAATCCATGGATATGCTTTCCCATTTCTGATCAGGAATGGGTAAAGGCTGCAATAAACCCACTGACAAGGTATGCTTAGACTTGTTCTGTTGACAAGTCAAACACTCCCTGACATACTCCAAAAACATCACTTTTGAGACCCTTCCACGAGAATCTCTCCCGAACTTGTCTATATGTTTTGAATAATCCTGGGTGTCCTGCCAAAGGGGTGTTATGTATAGCCCGCATGATCTTCCTCTTTATTTTTGACTCCGGTACCAGAAATATCCTGTTCTTGTAAAAAATCAAATCATCAATCACCTGATATCTATCATCCTGTAAATTCCCATCTATGATATCACATGCAAAGGCATTCTTACAATATTCAACCAATACTTGAGATTTCCAATGAGCTGAAATCTCTGATAAAGAGCAGAGTGTTGGTTTCCTAGATAAAGCATCAGCTACCACATTCTTTTTTCCTCTTACATATTCAATATCGAAATCGTAAGGCTGAACTTTGTTTACCCACTTCTGCTAACGCTCATTCAAATCTTTCTGCTCAAGGAAGTATTTCAAACTGTTGTAATCTGTTTTAACCACGAATTTCCCACTGACAAGATATTGCCTGAACTTTGCCAGAGTGTGCATAATAGCAAGCATTTCCTTGTCATAGGTAGAGTAAAGTCACTCTACATCTCTCAACTTCTGACTCTCGAATGCTATGGGATGCCTGTTCTGCATGACTACTGCCCCTATCGCCTCACCTGTTGCATCGCACTCCAATACAAACGGTTGAGAGAAATCGGCAAGAGCCAAAACCGGACAAGAGCTCATCACTTGCTTAAGCTTGTTAAATGTAACATGTGCCTTGTCCGACCATACGAAAGCCCCCTTTTTCGTGAGGTCCGTAAGGGATGCAGCCAACTGAGAAAAACCCTTGACAAACCTCCTATAATAACTGCATAAACCAAGGAAGCATCGCAGATCAGAAATATTCTTCGGTGGTGGCCAATCCAAAATTGCCTGTATCTTTTCCTAACTAACCTTCACACCACCTACACCAATGACATGCCCCAAATATAATATCTCTGTCATCCAGAATTCACATTTAGATGCTTTTGCAAATAATGATTAGGCCTCCATCATACCTAGAACCTCATCTAAATGCCGAAGGTGTTCCTCCCAAGTCTTACTGTAGATTAAAATATCATCAAAAAATACCAACACTGATTTCCACAACTGCTTCCTGAACACATGATTCATGCAAGACTAAAAGGTTGTAGGTGCATTTATAAGACCGAAAGGCATTACCAAGAATTCGTAGTGTCTGTAATGGCATCTGAATGCAGTCTTATGTATATCCTCATCACGAACCTGGATCTGATGATATCCTGAACGTAAATCAATGTTAGAAAAATAAACTGCTCCATGCAGTTCATCCAACAACTCATCTACTTTTTTCTTCACAAGCACCACCGATGAAGCAAATGGGTTGGAGCTAGGCCTGATGTGCCCCATATCTAGTAACTCGATTGTTTCTCTATTTCATCTTTGAAGCACTTTGGGTGCCGGTATGGAGTGGCAATCACGGCCTTGGCACCCTCTTTTGATTCTATCACATGCTCAAAACCATGATACGGTGGTCTACCACGAGGAAGATCTCCAAACACCAAGCTATGCTTGTCTAATATGGTCTGCACGTCCACTGGATAAACTCTATCTTTCCCGGTAGAAGAATTAGAAGATATAAAACATTGGGCTGCCCAAGCAACCTCCCCGTGTCTGAATAAAGCCTCCATACGCTTTGCTGAAACTATCTTAGGAGCACCATCTGATAATGCTCTCAACACCACATTCTTACCCCATAATGTGAACTCTAACTCCATCTTCTAAAAATCCTAACTGTATCGGCCCGAAGAGTGTAGCCATTGAACTCCCCACACTATATCAATGTCCCCAATTCCAACCACATAGAATCGTCTGTGACTACTCCCATCTAAATGCTCAATTGTGGGACCTTGGTAGTGCAACCCATCTTGAAGCCATATGCTACTGTGACATTGAAACCAGCAGAGTCCTCCACTTGCAATCTCCTTATGGCTACATATCCCTCGTCAATAAAATTATGCGTGGCTCTGCTATTAATCAAGCAAGTCACCCGTTGTCCATTAATAACTCCTCTTACTCGAAATGGATGATACTTAGGCACACCAGTTAATGTAGCAAAGCCACCCTGAGTCTCCTCTTCCCTGGGATTGTTATGTTTTGTCTATTGCTCGTGTTCACTTTCATAACTAGCATCAACTGTCTCCTCCTCCACATCAAAAGTGACCTCTATATAATGTACCTTGCCCTTCCCAAGACATCAATGATTATGATCCCATGGCTCCTTGCAAGTGAAGCATAGTTGATTCCTGTGTAATTCATTCCTGCTCTCAAAATCAAGCTTAGGAAGATTTGGTTTGGTCTGATTGGAAGTTTTAGTGAATGGCTTGTTATTCTTGAAACTCGTCTTTGCCGGCTGTGAACTAGAATGTGAAGTCTCAAGATCCAATGCCATCTGGATAGCATCTTGTAAGGTCCTCGGCTTGAAAACCTTCACCAACCCTCTCAAACTATAACGTAGTCCCTCTATAAATAATATCACCACCTATCTCTCTAATATATCCGGGACCATAACAGCCACTTGTTGAAATTCGTTGATGTAACTATCAACATCACCACACTACTTGATCAAAGCCAACTCCCTAAAATAAGCCTCTTCATCTTTCCTGTCAAATCAAGCAATTAATTTGCTGCTACACTCCTCGTAAGATTGGATTAGAGCATGATTTTGCATCACCAATCCATGATGCCACCAATCATATGTTGCACCCTCCAGATGTAATGTTGCAAATTTAATTGCTTCTGTCTCCAGCATTGGTTTTAGATTCAAGAAAGTATCCAATTTGTGAATCCAAGAACGGGTTGTAGTTTTCCCACTCCCATCAAAGTTAGGCAATGTAAGTTTACCCAAAGCATGTTGGTAATCTCTGTGAGGCCCATGTGGTCTTTGCTCCTGTTGTGGTCTCCTCCTATCCCTACGTTGATTCATATATTGATTCAACGTAATCTCTTGTCTAATAGCATGAGGAAGAGTGTGATATTCATCGTAAACTTTTGTCACCTCATTAATCCAGGGCTGCTCTACTTCCGGTTGTACCTCTTCCTTCTCATTCCTAGAAATGAATGTAGGTTAAAAAGGCCTACTAGATTCTCCTGAATTAGTTCCCCTGGGTTCATGGTTTCCAGCATTGCTCCCATCACCTGTATTTTGACCCACTCTCAATGTATTCATGTTCTGAGACATCTGACAGATACCATCTATCAACTGTTGTTGAGACCATAGAAGCATAAATCTGCAAAAAATCCTCAAAATCGCGATTTTTAAAAAATCTGGGAGGTTGCCGATTTTTTCCCTGAAAAAATCCCGATTTTTTCAGCAGTCAACGCCTGTGAAAAAATCGTTGAAAATCGTCAAAAAATCGGGATTTTTCGAACAAAAAATCCGCAAAAAAACGTGAAAAAATCGCGCGGAAAAATAAAACCTAAAAAAAAACGCATTTTTGCCTTTAAAGATGACGTATTCTCCTTTTTCAAGTGCGAATCGAGGGTTTCTCATGTCGGCGAAAACGTCTGAAGGCGGCTATAGGTTTTTCAAGTGCGAATCTACTCTAAAATTGCGGGTTTCTCATTGACGCGAATTTCTGAAGCCATTTTTTCTGGTCACGTTTTGCTTGCTTCTCAACGTGTGTTCATTCTTTTTAAGGCATTTTTAATTACATTCATTTACATTTTTTTTTCAAATCCGATTTTTTCCCGATTTTTTCACGATTTTTCAAAAAATCCTGATTTTTTGGTTTGCCGATTTTTTCCCCAAACGATTTATGCTGCTATGGTTGAGACTGTATAAACCGCTGCATCATTTGTTGTTGGCCATGTGCTAAATCGTTCAAAATATTTTGAATGCTAACATTTCCACTTCGGTTGCCTCTGTTGTGTGAACCTTCTAAATCTGAATCCCCCATTGTTTCAATTTCCAGTGGGTCACTAGGAAATTGTCGAGCTGAAAGAACTGTAGAAAAGGTATCTTCTTCAGGATAAGGGTCGGCAATTTGAAATTGCCTCTGTCTCTGTTCTCTTTCAAAATACCTCCTTACCCTGTCACTGATGCTCATGAACCCTCAGGCTGGCAAGATTTTAGGCTATGATACCACTGTCATGATCTCTTCCCAAATTTACACCCTCAACTCTGTTGTTCCAATATTCCTTAGTTTTGTTTGGCATAATTTTTTAAAATAGTTCAATGAAATCTTACAAGAGTGAAGAATAAAAGATAACATTGCAATCCATCTCAGACATCTCGATGTAATGACATATTCGTTATAGTAGAATATTAGAATATGACTTGTACGAACAAAGCATCCTTGTATTGCAGATTACTGGATGGTGAATCAACTGGATGAAATATTTCAAAGATCCCAAACTCATTACAAAACAAGATACAATTCAAAATGGCGGTTAAAGGTAAAATGACAATTGCCAGATATTACAAAGAGATTCAACTATAGGGAACAGCTTCAAGATCATATAAAATATTTATTTGACTCAAATCAGGTAATGATTTTCATTGTATTGCAAATACACGGTGAAGTAAATGAGTCAACACATAACAAGGAAATATGATATTCTATTTGACATACCTGTCATTGTTGGTGGCCACTCGCAGGAATAATGAGTTCTAGGAAATGAATAAGTAGTTCCGATGATTTCAACCCACACTTCTTTCCCAAACGGCATATAATAAACAGTCTGCAAAGCCAATACCAAGGATGCTTCCTAGAAGATGTAGACCCAATATCGAGTTACCATATATAATCAGTGCCAATGTTGTGTCTCACTTCTTCCAACTGGCTCTATGTGAGAATGATACCCAATGCTTCCAATATGAAGTCCACTGTCAGGAAAGTAATCGCAAGAATGTGAAAGGTTTCCCCACTAACCACACAAATATAAAGGACGACTTCAGCAAGATGAAATCGCGTCCTCAACAATATGCATTCAACCGACTTCTAGAATGATTATATTATTTTGCAAGTGCATCTGCCAATCATCACCGATAAAATATTGATACGCTATGATTATACTTCAATCATTCATGTTCCCTCGATAAGAAATATACCCGAATGTGCGTATCTAAATATTCACTCCAGCGCCTTGAACCATCTCAACTCTTTCCGAAAATCAGTTATATAGAAAAATTGACACTTCATTAATGCACAACCATTCAACATAAAAACATCAAAGACTGAAATAAAGATCTGCAGATAGCCATAACTAGGTTTCCGTCCAAAAATGGCAATTGGACATTGAGAATTTTCATTCCTAGGATCCTAATATGAAATCAAACATACTCAATTCTACGTGATGCTTCTTCAATACACATTTTATCCATCACCATTCAGTTTCACCAACTGAATTATTTTTAGAAGACTTCATAAAGGCTTTTATAAAGTATTCAATATTTATTCATGACTTTATAAATCTTAATATAGTTAATTAATTAAATAATTCAAAAGTCTAAAAATAATAATAATTAAAGACTATTTGAATACTAAATTAATTAACTATAATTATATTTGGCTCAATTAAGAAACGGGGACATCACAATTAATTATTTGTAAAGTTATCTCAATAAATTAATATCATAAAATAGCTTTATATTTAATTAATTTAATAAAGTGACTAAAATAAAATAATATGCTATAAAGTCACTTTGGGGAATAAAATAATAATATTTTCTAGAAGCTTCTTGAAGGTGATGGAAAATTCTTTATAAGGAGCTGAATGCAAGTCATTTGGGCATGTCTTGAGTTATTCTATTTAAATATGTGTGGTGAGAGCTTGAATGCTTGCATTGTCCGAGGGTTTGAATACTCTAGGATACCGGTTTCGGTTGTGAAAGATCAACCCTAGCTGGAGATTTGTGAGGGAGATAATTCAGTCTTCCTACTTGGGCATCATTTCAAAATTTAATGGTCTTTGACCAAATTTTGGAGGAGAGCAAGAAGTTCGATTTTGGGAGTCATTTTCAGTCTTCTTCGCATATCAATTTCATCATTGAAGGATGACTTCATTGTTGGGCAAGTCGTGGTTTTCTAGCACTATTGGCACTGCGTTTTGGAGATCATTTTAAGTTACCTTTGGTGGTCGATTTCACTTGATTAGGCGCAGCTTACAGTCAGTTCGATTTAGAATTTGGTGGCTTTATTCATAGCCGATCCATGCTGGGGGAGTTCGCTCTACATCAAGCAACATAATCGCTGCCATCAAGCCAAGAGACAGTTCAATTTTGAGGAGTTCGATTGGGGTTTAGATCACTGCCATTGCTCCATCAAGGCGTCAATCCAGGTTCATTGTAAAACTTGCATTTATAGTTGCATTAGTATTCTCATTGAGTCGCTGAGTTACAAGCATATGTATCGCTGTCATCACAGCATTTTGTAATTGCATTTCATATGATAAAATATCCAAGTCTACATTGCATCGCTGTCATATCAGTTTGAGTTAGCATTGTCATTTTGCATTATAAATCGTCTCCCTATAAGGGCAATCAGTGGAGAGTTTATTGTCAACGATTGTAAACAGATTTTGAAGTCTCTTCATTGCAATACTATACAATTTGGAGTTTGGAGATTGCATAAGAACTGTTTGACAAAATGTATCTTTGTTGTAACTGCATTTTTGCATGAATTTTCAGTCATCATATAGTTTGAAAAATCAGGAAAATACTTCGCATTGCATCTTACTTTCATTTGCAATCAATTGGCATACTTAGACTAAGTCATTAGAGTCTTTACATGCATTCTAGTCATCATATATAAAGAAAAATATCATTGCTTAGCTGAACGGAGGTTGTAAGACAATTATTTGACAAAATTCCCAAGCATAAAAAACAGAAAATAAAGATCAGATTGAGCAAGGGTCTTTACAGTCGTATCAGAGCTAGCTTCCTGCCAACCTATGAGGTTAGTGGGATGTTATGAATCCAGAAGATCAAGAGTATATCACATATAGAAGAGAAAGGAAAAGAGACGTTGACCCTTTCGCTACCGATTCTTCATCTGAAGAAAGAATCATGGGAGATAGGGCCGACATACATAAGGGTAGCATTCATCAAATACTTAATGACTTGGCTAGAAGTCAGCCACAAACGGTACAGCTTCTAAACCAACTTGTGGGTGATAGGAATAGTGCAAACAATGGTACAAATGGGCACAACAACAGTAATGAGAACAACAATCACCATGCAGAGGAAAGCAACACCAACATATCAGCACATAGCCACGCTAGGACAACTAGTAGGGTGACTCTGAGGCCTCTCATGCCTCAATTCTTGGGGGAATCAGCAGTAGGAAGCACAAGGCGAAGGTTTCACAAATTATTTGAGAGAATATCAATCTTTGGGTGATGAATTTCATCTTGCCATGTCATTGCAGGACTTTTGTACTATCAAGTATAGAAATAGACCCCGGAACAACAACAGAGGACAACAAAAACAGGATTTACAGTGCATGGTTGGGAAACTCTCCATACCTTCCTTTGATGGGTCCAGTAAATGCACAGCCAAAGCTTGGATGCAGAAGTTGGATACTTACTTCCAGCTTAACCCCATGCTAGAAACAGAGGCAATCAAGTATGCTACACTGCACTTGGAGGGTGAAGCACATGAGTGGCAGTATCATGGGCTTGTCACATTGCGACATTCCAACATCACTTCTTATTTGGATTTCACACAAAAGTTAATGGATAGATTTGATCAGAAAGATCCAGAGCTACACTTCCGAGAGTTAGCACAGCTTAGACAGAGTGGATCAATGGATGCCTACATTTCTGAATTTCAGTGATTGGTTGTTATGGTGACTGATATATCGGAGCACAGATTGGTCATGCTCTTCATTGAGGGTCTATCCGAGCCACTTTGTGGTTGGATTAAGGCTTTCAAATCTGACACACTACAAGATGCAATCACTCGAGCTAGAGACATGGAGCATTCCACACCTAGCAATAAACCACCTTCTAAACCCTTCGTTCCACAAAAGAACAAGGGCAAGAAGCCTATCCAGAAGAAGGGAACTAAGAGGATTGAACAAGAAGAAGAGGACAGCAAAGTGTGCAAAAGAAAACAGATATGTTACCATTGCAGGGAGCACTGGGAGCCCAGGCATCGTTGCTTGGGTAAGGGCCAGGTTCACTTCATCGAGGTTATATCAGAGAGTGAGGATAGCGATGATGATGGACAGGCACAGGATAGTGAGGACAACAGCTCAAATGAGGAGCAACCACAGGAGAAGGGCAAGAGTAGCACCATTGCTACTCTATCAGGCACTTTGAGATTTAACTCCTTCTGGGTCGGGGTAGTTTTGCAGGGCCAGCGTGTCACAGTATTGATTGATAATGGGGCCACCCACAACTTCATTGATGCGGCATTAGTGGCAAAGCAGGGGATACCAACAGAGGACTTCGAGGGCTTTAATGTTATGGTGACAGATGATTACAATATGTCATGCACACGGAGGGTTCCTTAGTTGCCTATCACATTGGGCAATTACACAGTTACGGATGACTTTTATGTGGTGGATTTAGGTGACACAAATGCCATCCTTGGTATTCAGTGGCTAAATTCATTGGAGAAATATTCACAGAACTTTCAAACCATGGAGCTTAAGTTTAGGGCGGCAGATGGCAGGAGAATGGTTCTAAAAGGTATGGCTACTGGGGCACCAAAGATAGTGTCAGCTAAACGGATGGACAGCATTTTCCATCATGCTGATGTGGCATGGGCAGCTGAATGTTTGATTACTACTAAGGAGACTCCAGATTCGGATTAGCCATATGACATTGACATTTAGGATCTATTGGGAAGCATGACAAGGTGTTTGGGGAGATACCTCCAGGGAGGCAACCAAATAGAGGATTTGAACATACCAATGACTTGGAGAAGGGGGCCAAGCCAGTCATTACCACCCCCTATCATCATCCTAAGAAATTTAAGGATGAGATTGAGAAAGCAATTAAGGAATTGCTAGACATGGGGCATATATGACCAAGTCCTAGTCCATTTGCTTCTTTTGTGGTCCTAGTAAAGAAGAAGGATGCAACAATGTGGATGTGCATCAACTATAGAGCTCTCAATAAGAAGACTATTAAGAACAGGTACTGATGGAACCCTCACAAAATTTCTTGTTCCATCTTAAACCCTTATTGCATCTGGATGAAGGGTTGCTATCTACAAATGCTTGCAGGGTTCTATTTAGCCATTAACTCCCTATTACCCGTTGCCAATTATTTTAATACATCTTTGGTCTTTCATTGTCACCTGGTAGCCGGTCCTTCAAGCCTAAGTCCGGACCTTTCTATTTTATAAGGTTGAGTAAAGGATCTTGTGGCCTTTACATCCTTTGCATTTCGTGACTTAGAATTTTTTGAGTCTATTAGTATCCTAGGGAATCCCCTTCATTAAGAACAACTTAAGAGCACGTGTTTAAAGGATTTCAATTAAGTTCCGACGATCATTGTGTTTTTATCACTCATCGCTGATTACTTCAAGAGTGCCTATGTTGAATCAGCGATGGGCGATGCAGTGATTTTTTTTATGCTATTGCTTATCACAAATTGCTACCTGAGCGTTGTTGATGCGTGTTTTATGACACACCAAACATCAGAATAAA
This sequence comes from Sequoia sempervirens, assembly GCA_007258455.2. Classification (NCBI taxonomy): domain Eukaryota; kingdom Viridiplantae; phylum Streptophyta; class Pinopsida; order Cupressales; family Cupressaceae; genus Sequoia; species Sequoia sempervirens. Next base: position 98,975 of record VDFB02380587.1, read on the forward strand.
ATGCCCAAAGACACTCTATCCTCTCTTGAAAAACCACCGCGTATGCTAAGATTGCGAGAAGATCATATGGCGATTCCAAGGTTTCTTTAGTCGGGTCTCGACATGTGGATAAGCTCAATGGCCGTTGTGATTTGCTGGTAATAAACAAGGGGACTTACGTTAAGAAAATCTTCACAAGTTTAGGACTTAGGGAATTTATCATTAAAGGCTCTCAATTAGGACTTTCGAGGTGGATCTCAAAAAAAAATGGCAAAAGATAGGGTTCAGAGAGTCTAGTCTATGCCTAAGAACTCAAGAGACAATAAGGATTCGGTGAAGGGAATAAACCACACTTTGTTTCGCCTCCTGCAGGACAACATACACAAAATGGGTGCAATCTTCAAGGGTTGTGAGAATAATTTTCAAACCTCGAATGAGGCTGAAGTTAAGCTTCCACGATTAAGAGCTCAGGCTAACTTTACACATCGAATGCAAATCATCCATTCGAAAAAAGTATGAGCTACACTTCACCCTTGAATCAATACGATCAATCTTTCATTCAATTAACCAACTTTCAAAGCAAATTCTACCTAATCTAATTTTAATTTTAATCTATGGCGGAAGAAGATATGCAACCTCGCTTACTATTTGATAATAAGAAGTTATTCAAGGCAAATCATGCTCAAGAGCTTTTATTATTCGAAATAGTCTCAGTGTAACAATACACATATTTTGTCTCCACACTTTACAAATGAGGGGGCGAGCTCAATTTATAGGCTCCCCAATTACAATTCAATGGCCAAGATTGATTTCAAATCAATGACCGAGATTACAAAATAAAACCCTAATTAGGGTTTGTCACTTTCGACCAATGAGAAAATTACATTCGAGGACACTTGTCCTTTTTGCTAAATATAAACCAACAATAAAATAGAATGTTGTTGCATGTTGATTTGGAACAATTTGATTGGTTGGAAGATGAGGAGGCGCCACCTCAGCATGCTGGATGTCTTCCTTGGTTGCTTCGTTTTTCTTCCACGTGCTTGCCTTAGAATATTTTCCTTGCTAATGACTCTGTCCGTTGTGCTTGTTCCTTCCTAGCTGTGATCCTGGATTCCTTTTGAGACTTTGATTTCTTCTTCTTACCTGTACTGGAATCTTGAAATTCCTCCTGCTTGAACTGGATTGATGCTATTCCTTGGATTTCCCCTTTGAATTCTCCAATTTGTGTCGAGAAATTTTCTAAGTATGGAGATATGTTTTGGAACACTCTCCTTGTCACCATCTGATTTTGATTGGAAGCTTGTCTTTAATTTTTTAGGAGATGAAACCCTTCAAAAATTTGTCGTGATTGCTTCTTTCAAGTGCCTCGAATTTGGAGAAGAATGCCTCTGTGCTTTTGCCACAATGGAGGAAATTGGAATTTCCTCTATGAAGTATTTCCTAGACTTAGCCAAATTTTGGCTATTTTGTAGCACCTTCATGTGGACCATTCAACACCATGCTCGAACGAACTTTGCCTGTGGATTTTCCTTCAATTCTGAATTTGGCTTGTGCTATGTAGGACAAATTCCATCTCTGGACAAGGATTTTATTCATTTCCTCTTTACTCCTCTTCATCCTTCCTATTTTCTGTCCAGCACTTAGTGAATTCTTCTCACTTAGCCAATTTTTTGAGTTTTAGCTAATTTTCTCATCCTCTCCTTGGGCGGACTTCACATGGGCTTGGACGTTTTTCTCTCTCAGCCTAAGTCGGACTTCAAGCCACTTTGGACAAACATCTCTGGGGAGAAGTCGAACTTTATCATGCTTGTGCCATTTCTCAGTTGAGCAAAATCGGATTTGCTAGTGGTTCCACCATCTTTTCTTTATGCTTGGCGAACTTCCTCAGCACTTTGACATTTCTTTTCTTGGTCTAGGTCGGACTTTGCATCATGTTTTCCATGGTACTTGGCGGATCTTATGGATGTCTAGACATACTTTCTCCAAGCAAAGTCGGACTTTGTAAAGGTTTGGACATGCTCTGCTTCGGATAAGTCAGACTTTCTTGTGTCGTCCCATCCTTTTTCCCTCGCTCCATTTGGCTTGAAGCAGACTTGCCACCATTCCACGCCATTGCTTCCTCTTTGAAGATTTGCCTCCTGTCGTCATCCACCTGCAAGAAATAAAATAAACAAATTCAGATTTTCTCTCTCCTTAATTTTTACCTCTCTCTCCTGAAGCCATGGTGAATTTAATTTTGCCCTTCGGATTTTATCTCTGGTCGGCACAAATTATTTTTCTCCAAAACATCGTCTGGCAAATTTTATTTTGTCCAAAGTATTTTAAATTTCCAAGCAGTTGAGAATAAATTATTAAAATATTAAAAAAAATATTTTAATTTATTCCAACCCGTTCGTTTTGGACCCATGGCCATTTCGATTTTCCTTTCATTTTTCTTGGCTAAGAGTTCATTTTCCAATTTTATCCTCAATTTCGTCTAGCCAAACCAAAATTCAAGCCATTCCGTCGAAAATTTCATTGCTAGATTCTTATTTTTCTTTGCCGAGGCGAAATTTTAATAGCACTGAGCTTATTTTCTTCTGCCAAAGTCAAATTTTCTCTCGCTCAGTCGAATTTTTTCTAGGCAAAATCCTTGTCTGGATGTCTTCATCGGTCGAATTTCTTTGACGCTTGACAAATTCTTCTTCCTTCTGGCCAAGGACGATCCTTCCTATCTCCTTGCCTTGTGCATTTTTCTTCGGCCAAAGTTGTCAATTTCTTAACATTTTCCACACTTAGGCAAAATTTAGCTTCTCTTCCACTTTTGTGTTAGGCATACTTCGTTTTATTTCTTGCCACATCCCAATCCTCTTTAGCACTTGTCCTTTCAAACTTGGCACTTATCCTCTTGAAAGTGTCAGGATACTTAGCCAAAAATCTTCATTTTTCATCATTTAACCTCCATACTTAGGCAAATATTCGAATTTTATCCTTGGACTAGGCACCAACACTTAGCAAAAATCCTTATTTTATCCCTTGATAGATCATGGCGGACTTTGAAGATCTTTTGACAAGGTGAAGGCGGACTTTGGATGGTCTTGGACATCATCCCTTTGAACATGGCGAACTTCCAAAGGTATTAGCACACTTTGCCTCTTGGAAATATCACAACACTTAGCAAAAATCTATTTTCCACCTTTTTAGGCCCTCACACTTAGCAAATTTTCGAAATTTTCTTTGCTAGGCACCAATACTTAGCAAAAATTTTGATTTTTCTCTTTCCCATGTGCCTAGGCGGACTTTCCAACCTATTGGCAAGTGTGTGGCGGACTTCTTTGACCTCTTGCCACTTCCCTTCAAGTGTATGGCGGACTTTCCTTCCTCTTTGGATATGCATCTTGGACGTCCCTCTTTTCTAGGGCGAACCTCTTAGCTTCTTAGCACTTGTCTCTTTGGAAATATCACAACACTTAGCCAAAAAAAATCAGTTTTCCACCCCTTTAAGCTTTCACACTTAGTAGATTTTCGAAATTCTCTTTGCTGGGCATTAATACTTGGTGAAAATTTTGATTTTTCCTTCTTCTACATGCCTAGGCGGACTTTCCAAGCCTTTTGGACATGCCTCTTGAGTGGATGGCGGACTTCTTAACCTTTTGGCACCTCCTTTCTTGTGAATGGCGGACTTTTTAGACACCTTGGCATGTGCATGGCGGACTTTGGAAGGTCTTAGGACAAGCATCTTGAGTGCTGGGCGGACTTTCCTTCCTCTTTGGACATCCTTGGCGGACTTTGGAAGGTCCTTGACATTGCCTCTTGCTGCTGGGCGGACTTTGGAGGAGGCAAGGACATGCAAGGCGGATTTTAGAGAGTCCTTGGATATGCTTCCTCAACGCTGGCAAACTTCACAACTTTTTGGCATCATCACTTTGAGGCTAAGGCGGACTTTGAAGAGTCCTAGGATATCCTTCTTTGCTGCTGGGCGAACTCCATGATCTTTCAGACTTTCCTCTTTACTGCTGGGCGGACTTCACCAGCTTCTTGACATTTCTTCATCTTTCTTTCCCACATTCCAAGGTCCTTCCTCATGGCGAATCTCAGACTTGAACAGATTTTTTTCACAAACTTCATCCTTTAAAAGCTGATTTTCCATGATTTTGCTTCAGATCTGATTGATCTTGAACTGGTTTTGACCGATTTTTCCAGAATCTGGTCTGATTTTTCATGCTTTTTTTACTTGTTTTTCCAGATTTTTCAATAATTTTTTCAAATTTTCATTTTGATTTTCTGAGAGTTCTATCAAGTTTTTGGAACTTCTGAGAGCGTTTTTGGAACTCGGGACCCTTCTAAATATAGAAACTTTCCAAAAATAGAAACTTTCCAAAAATAGAAACTTTCTAAAAATAGAAAAAGCAAACCCTAAAAAATAGGGAACCTTGTTTGGTCCAAAAATGCCAAAATTGAAAAATCGAAAAAGCAACTTTTCCTAAAAAATAGGAAGTCTCAGAATTGGCCGAATTCACAGTCGATCTTCGTCTCTTGGGCCTTCTGAGCGCTTCCATGACGTCTACGCACTGATTCAAGCATGAATTGTTGACTTGGCTCAGATGACTTGCAAAAGACTGGCTTGGAACCCTCAGAATGATGACCTCATTGTAAAAAGACAAGTAATAAGTAGTTGCAACACCGAGGCAAAAAGCGAAAACAGGGGGTCCCCATTTGCAATGGGGAGATGTGTGAAATGGTCACAACAAGCGCCTAGATCAAATATGCGACGAGTGATGTCTTTTGTATTGCTCAAAGATTGCTCATCACTAATGGTTTTCAAATTTTTAAATTTGTATTAGCGATAAGTGATCCCCCGGTCTTATGTTCTTGTGTTTTTATTGCTCATCGTGGATGATCATAAAATGATAAATTTGGATCAACGATGAGCGATGTCATATCATTTCCTGTATATCGCTTAATCGTGGATATGTTTTAAATGTAAGGACCCACATTAGCCACATGCGATATGTGATAAACTTTGTGAATCCTCTCATCATTGATTGCTTGCAAAATATATAAGAATTAGCGATGAACGAAGGCCTTATAATTATATCGCTCGTCGCGGATTCATTTCAGAAACTGAGTTCTAAATTAGCGATAAGCGATGGGTGTCCTCTAAAAGGTTTTTCTTTCACTAATTTGATATGATCCTATGTGCGATGTATTTTGTGCCTTTTACTTTGTGCAGGTGGTACGGGTCTAAAATCTGGTGCCTCCACAACATCTCTCGTTGCCAATAGGATCCTAGGCACAAAGTTTGAATCAGCGATGCACGATGAAGGGACGAATGTGACCAAAGGTCAGAGCACTGGACCAAGGGCTGATGATTATTTCAAGGATGTTTACATCGCTGATGGAGTCAGGCAAGGATAAAGTAAATCAGCGACAAGCAATGATCACTACATGGAACGGGCAATGTTTCAAAATCTTGAGGATTTAGCATAAAGCAAAAAGGAAAGCAACTAGAGGATAGAGGAGCCGTTGATAAAATTTAAAGCAAGGTGATCTAATGGACTGAAAATCGTCGCATGAATAACTTCATCGCTAATTGCCCCCTAAGATTTGGGGAAGATCGGCGATGAAGCGATGAAGCGTATAAAGAAAGTTTCTCTCAAACAAAAACTGGTCTTGTGTACTTCGTCGATATTAATGAAAGCATGGATTAGGTTGGCGATACATGTTGATTGACAGATCACAACACTTGAGCTAGCATCGCTGTTTTCTATGAACAAGTTGTTAAAAGCATAAAAAACGAGGCTCGGATCACCATGGATGAAGTTTTAAATGTTTTAGAAGCAACGGCCTAGATTTAAAACCGAGCTGTTAAGTTATCAACTCGCTCGCGTGGAGCTTTCAAATCATTAATTTTGCATGCTTCAAACTGCCTATTTAATACAGATTGCTTGTTGATCTTCTTTGTCATAATTCATTTTGCAATGAATGAGGGTCATGGGTTAATAAAGAAATGCGTGGGAATTGATTTCTCCTGAGGAATGTGTAGACATTCTTGTCCTAAGGCAAGTAGATCTGCCATGATGGTTCGGGAGTCTGAGGAGTTGAGTTTATTTGAATCTAAGGAAGATGGTCTTAAGGATGAAAGTGGAACGCAAGGAGCTCCTGATACGCCTAAAGGAAGAATAGGATTTGGGAAATTCAAGGAGTATGGTAACAAAGAAAATTACCACCCACAAGAGCAGATAGTTTCAAAAGAATTAGTCAAACACGGAGAAAAGAGGACGGTGAAATATAAAAAGAAGGCAAGGAGAGAGAGTGAGCATTGTAAGGCCTATCCGAAGGGATGTAATTTTCCATGTGAAGTTTCTAATAACCCTTCAGCCAGTGAGGGTGACACTGATCCAGAGGGTGATTATTACCCCCTCTCCCTGGCACTATCAAGGAATTTTGACAAGGAGGTGGTGACAGTTTCTCCAGTCCCACCACGAGCAAAACGTGGGCAAGTATCCTCTGAGGTTGATGACTCAAAGTGGTAACTACGCCCTATTTTTGTTTTTGAAAAAACCATGCCCTTTTAGTTAGGATTGTCCTATTCAACACTCATGTGATTTCTTGTTTCTAGTGCTGAGGTGGAATGTTTTCGGGCTGGTATGTAGGAGAAGTGCCAGACTAGTTAACCTTTGCAGCACGTGTGTTGTTTCCGGACAATATACAAATTTGTGTTGGAGCTACTATTGGAGAATCTTCTTTGGTCAACAAGGATGAGGATTCAACATAGTTACAACAAACTCTGCCTTTCGAAGAGCTGGCGTGTCTTCATTCAGGGAATATGGAACGTGGTTTTTTACTCTTCCATTTTCCTTAGATGATTGCAAGTAACAAACTAGGAATATCTCAAATTTTGGTGCAAATGAAATGAAATGTAAGTGTAATTAAGCTTGACGCTTGTTGCTCCCTTGTTCTATAAAAGGGATTTCAGGGCTTATTACAGGAGTCGGATTCCGAATTCTCAATAGGATTCTAGGTGAAAACTAAGTTCAGGAAAGGCACTTAGAATAGAATACTGCAAATAGATCAACAGTTTGTCTTGGACGTGAGATCATGTATGTACTGATCATAAATAAGTTTTATAGAAATTACTTATATCAGAAAAAATATTAGTCTAGAAACAAATACTCTCCTATGTATGTTCCTCACGAGTTATGAATGAGAAATGCTAATGGTGTTATCATTTGTCTTCAAATATTTCATTTGAATGTATTACTCTGTTTTCAGCTTTAATTCAAGGAGTTAATTAAAATGCTTGAATAGGGTTATAAACTTTGTAAGGAATGGCTTAGGATTTCTAAGAAGTAAATGTTTCTTGCACGGTGAGTTTTCATAAATGCAAAGCAATATGAAGATAGTCTATTTCTTCCTTAAATGATTAATTTGTAAATTACTAATCCTTGTATACTTGACTCTGTTGCTCCAATTGATGAGACACTGGTCATTTCGAAAGAAAATCTTGCATAAAATAAACAGATAGAGTTCTTGGCCCTAGACTTAAGATGAGGCAATATTCAATTAAAAATCTTTCAAAGGATAGTATAGGTGGAATTATCCCCAATTCCTAGCAAATAACTAGTCGCTCACTTGAAAATCTGCCAAATCTCCGGTGAGATGAACTTCATTTGCAATAAGTAGGAATCAATCTGTGTATAAATGTGTTACTAATCGAATACAGTATCTAAAAACACAATTGGGATCACCCTCCTAGGTTTCACAAAGCCTGAAGTGAAGGAGTACAGACCATAAAATCCTATGCTCGTTGTGTTGGCCACTAACCTAACATTTCTTCATCATAGGAGTTGGCTACTTCTTAAAGAATTGTTCGGTTCTGCTGGAAAAATCACCAACAGGTACCCGATACCCAGGATTGATGAGCTATTGGATGAGCTACATGGTGCAGTATATTCCTCCAAGACAGATCTTCACTCAGGGCACCACCAAATCAGAGTCAGAGAGCAAGATATACACAAGACAGCCTTTCAATGTCACTATGGACATTATGAGATCTTGGTCATGCCATTTGGGTTGACGAACGCACCTGCTACATTTCATTCATGTATGAACCACATCTTCAATAAGCAGTTGTGTAAGTTCCTTCTAGTATTCTTTGATAATTTTCTCATATATAGCAAGACTTGGGAGGATCATTTGAAACAGCTAGATGAGATCTTGACTATCACGAAGAAGCAGTCATTGTATGCTAAGGCCTCGAAGTGTGAGTTTGGCCTTAAGGATATTTTGTACTTGGAGCATGTGATCAGTGCACAGGGGGTACAGGTTCTCCTAGAGGAAATTCAAGCAATACTCAATTGGCTAGCACCCAAGACACTCACAGAGCTGCGAAGATTCTTTGGGTTGTGCAGCTATTACAGACGCTTTGTGACACGGTTTTTGCAGTTGGGAGCACCTTTGACAAACCTTACCAAGAAAGGTGCATTCAATTGGTCCAATAAGGCACAACGGGCTTTTGACAAGCTCAAGGAGGTGATGAGTAGTTGCCCAGTCTTGGCACTTCCAGACTTCACCCAGCCATTTGTTCTTGAGTGTGATGCATTGGGTGAAGGTATAGGAGCAGTTTTGATGCAGAACAAGCACCCCATTACTTTTGAGAGCCACAAGTTGAGAGGACCTGAGAGACTTTACTCCATCTATGATAAGGAGATGCTCGCCATAATGCATGCATTGGCGAAGTTCAGGCAGTACTTGGTTGGAGGGAAGTTTGTTGTGAGAACCGACCACAATAGTCTTAGTATAGTGACCCTGCTCAAATCTGATTAAAAAACTTCTGTTTTTGGCCCCGGGAATTTCATCAAACATTTTGCATAAAGGGATATATGACTGATATAACATTTCAGTTTGCTTTAATGGCTCATACCTTCACTTATCACCAATAAGAATGTTTGCAAAATGACTCTAGATTGACTAAACAATGTCCTAGAATGAATGTGCAACTATTTTGGTAATTTTCAATACATATATATGATCTAAACATGAGAAATGATCACCTACAGCCAACTGCTATTTTAACAAACAGTTGGTATGCAAACTACTAAGCTGATTACAAATGATATAGAATTGCTCAATGACACCTACAAGTAACCAGCAAATTATATTTTCTTAATTGCCATGAAATGTCTAATATAATGCTCATGAAATATGGCCAAGACTCTTGGCATTTACATTGATTACAAGTATGATAATGCTGGTATAATGCACACCTACAGCTGCAACTAAACTAAATATGACAATGCAATAGGCAAAGATACATCCTACATCAACAACTATTTATGCAGCTATGAATGACAGAAGTTTACAATGCTTAAATGTCTGATTTGCAATTCAAGATATGCTGATTAAAGGCCAATAAACTGAGATGCCAAAATCTGAAGTTAAACCTGGAAATGTTGGCTACCAAAAGAAACATTATCTATTTAGTCATTTCAAAGATATATTGTTTTTAGAATTTTTAAAAATTATAGAGTTGTCTTATATTTATTTATGTTAAAGAATGTTAGTTTTTGGATTCAATTGTGCTTTTTGGATATTTTGGATCACATTCATTAGGAAGATGAATATATGTTTAAGTGTGTTGATGTTTTATTTATGTTTTACACATTGCTAAATATAATGAACCACATAATGAATGTATTAGTTTTTGGATTCAATTGTGCTTTTTGGATATTTTGGATCACATTCATTAGGAAGATGAATATATGTTTAAGTGTGTTGATGTTTTATTTATGTTTTACACATTGCTAAATATAATGAACCACATAATGAATGTATTTATATGTTTAAGTGTGTTTATTGTCATAAATATTCAATATATAAAGGTTGATAAGATATTCAAATAAAATAAATTATTAAACATAAAAATTTATGAATATTATCTACTTATCATATAAATAAATCATAGTTTAGTTAGTAGTTGTGTGGGCATCATATCGGTTATGCATTTATAAGAATGCTTATGGAATAAATTGTATGTATTTATTGCATCAACATTTTGGATTGCTCTCAATAATCCATCATTAAGAAGAGGAACATGTATATTATAATCATATCTTTTATTTATACAATTCAAAGATTAAATGAAAACAATTATAAAAAACGAATGTGCAACTATTTTGGTAATTTTCAATACATATATATGATCTAAACATGAGAAATGATCACCTACAGCCAACTACTAAGCTGATTACAAATGATAGAGAATTGATCAATGACAACTACAAGTAACCAGCAAATTATATTTTCTTAATTGCCATGAAATGTCTAATACAATGCTCATGAAATATGGCCAAGACTCTTGGCATTTACATTGATTACAAGTATGATAATGCTGGTATAATGCACACCTACAGCTGCAACTAAACTAAATATGACAATGCATTAGGCAAAGTGTTAAATTTTAATGATCAGATGTAATGCACACAAAATTAATTCAAAATCAGACACAAAACATAGCAGATACCCTGGGAAAACCCTCCACTTGAGGGAGAAAAACCCAGCAACAATATATCACTTATATATTGAAACACAAATAGAGTCTCCTTTACAATAGAGGCCGATAGCTAGGCCAAGAAAAAGCACCACAACTAATGCTCACACAGCAATATGATAATGCTCTTGAATGATGTACTCAGCCTTCTATATTGAATCAACCTAATCTGCTCCTTCCTCTAATTCGCACCTTAGTCTAATGAATGAACAATGTGAAATGGATGATGAACAAGGAGTGAATCATCGAGTATATATACAAGGTTGGAGAGAGGACATGCCTCTTCAAATGTCTTCAAGTCGGCCTCCACCAAAGGTCGGCCACCAAAGAATAAATGATGTATTTTCATAGAAGGTCACACATAGGAGAAGAATTGCTAGAAGGATACAACCGACGCTGCCATAGACATCAACACTCCCTTTCAGCTAGGGAGGATACTTCCAACTGCATAAGACATATCACCTCATCGTGATGTCTACCCCAATGGCTACACCCATATGTGAAAGGAAGGATATCACCTCATCATGATATCAACCATCATGGCTACACCCATGTATGGTATGTACAAGTGTTCATCACTTAACGTGATGTTGTCACCTCATCGTGACTTTCACCATGGCTCTCCCAGAGGATGAACACAAGTACAAGAAAATCATAACAGACTATCTCACGTGATGCTGTCACGGAGTCACACAAATGACATCCACCATGGCTCTCCCAAAGGGTGGAAACAAGGGCTTTCACCTCAAATCTCAAAAGAGAAATGCATTAACAAGGGCTTGCACCTCAAATCTCTCTCAAAGAGAAATGCATTAATGAAGATCACTGATACTGATACTCCTTCTCAACTAGGGCTTGATTCTCCACCATACCAAGCTTGTCTCGAAAGTACACAAACTTCATCCTGGAGAGAGGCTTGGTGAGAATGTCTGTCGTCCGCTCATCAGTGCTGATATACCTCAACTGAATTGCTTTCCTCAACCATATCTCTAATATAATGGTATTTGATCTCAACATGTTTGGTTTTGTCATGAAACACAGGATTGACAGAAAGCTTCACACAGCTCTGGTTATCACAATGAACGATAGTAGGCTCCATTGATTGCCCAAACAATCCTGCAGGGAGCTTCCGAAGCCACGCTGCTTCCTGAGCTACCACACAAGCTGCAATATACTCTACCTCTATTGTACTCAATGCTACAGATGACTGCTTCCTGTTGCACCAGGATATCATCGCAAACCCCAAACTGAAGCAACATCCAGAGGTGCTCTTCTAATCAGTGACACACCCTGCCCAATCAGAATCAGTATAACCATGCAACTTCAAATCCACACCTGAAGAATATCTTAGCCCATATCCAACTATGACACGAAAGTATCTCATAATATGTTTTGTTGCAACAAGATGTATCTGCCTTGGTTCACACATGAACTGACTGAGTGCACTCACTGCATAGCAAATATCTAGTCTAGTGTTGACTAGATACATCAATGATACAATCAACTGCCTGTACATCGTGCGATCCACCAAATCTGAACTAGCTGCAGCCTCCTTCAACTTATGTAAGTTGGTCTCCATAGACGTAGACATGGATTTGCAATCCATCATACCAAACCTCTTCAAAATATCAATGGTATACTTCCCTTAACTTAGAATCGTCTTATTTGGCTTCTACCAAACTTCTAAGCCAAAGAAGTAATGCATGAGCCCAAGATCCTTCATTTCAAACTCAGAAGCCAACTCCTTCTTGCATTTGATAATGAGGTATTCTTCTCCAGTAAGAATCAGATCATCAACATACAAAACCAAAATCAATGCTTCACCATCAATTACCTTGAAATACAGATTTGAGTCAGCATCGTTCTTGGAGAAGCCCAAGCTTAACAGGTAACGATCAATCCTTTCGTACCACGCACGAGGAGCCTGCTTAAGACCATACACGGCCTTCTTCAGCCTGCAAACATGAGACTCCTTCCCATGTACCTCAAATCCATCAGGTTGCTCAATATAAACTTCTTCCTCGATTACACCATTCAGAAAAGTTGTCTTCACATCCATCTGATGAATCTTCCATCCTCTAGATGCAGCAATGGCAATGATGGTTCTAACAGAAGTATAGCGACCAACTGGAACAAATGTTTCTTCATAGTCAACTCCCTCTTTTTGTGAAAACCCTCTAGCCACGAATCTTGCCTTGTACTTCTCAATGCTCCCATCAGCTGCATGCTTGATCTTGAAGAGCCACTTTGAAGATACCACAGATTTGCCTTCAGGTCTAGGTACGATGTCCCAAACATCATTCTTGAGAATGGATTGATACTCCTCTACCATAGCATCTCTCCAAGCCTACTGACTAGAAACTTCCTCAACACTGGAAGGCTTAGACTCAATGATTTGACTCATCAAAGCAACATAGCTGGAAAACTTATGAGGTCTCTTACTTTCTCTGAAAGTTCCTCTCAAGGCTGCAAACCTTTCAGCCTCCTGCATTGTTTGTCTGGCCCAAATAGGTCTTTTTCTTCCAATCACAATATCTGTAGGCCCATCAGTAGGTTCGAAGGGCTCGACTGGATCATCATCTTCTTTAGGTTCAAGAGCCTCCCTCTGAATCTCAGGAGCATGGTCAACTTCCATATCCTGAGGAGACTCTTCATTATCAATCTCCATGTGAGTGCCCTTGGATCTTTTGAATGCAACATCCTCTTCAAATGTGACATCTCTACTGATCTCGATCAACTTCTGGCCTGGAATGTAGATTTTGTAGGCTTTTGATGTTTCACTGTAACCTACAAATATCCCCTTCTTGCCAAAAGGCTCCAACTTTGTTCTCTTTTCCTTCAGTACATGAACATACACTGGACATCCAAAGATCCTCAAATGACTCACTTCTGGCTTCTTCCCAGTAAAAGCTTCTTCAGGAGTCATGTTCTCTAGGATTCAGTGAGGACTTCTATTATGAACATAGACTGCTGTCCTAGATGCTTCCGCCCAAAGGAAGGTTTGTAGATCTTGGTCATGAATCATGGCTTGGTCTGCTTCCACGATAGATCTGTTCTTCCTTTCAGCAACTCCATTCTGTTGAGTACTATAAGGGACACAGAACTCCCTCTTAATCCCAGCTTCAATGCAAAAATTTCGAAAGCTGTCGGAGGTGTACTCTCCTCCATTGTCGGATCTCAGGACTTTGATTTTCTTCCCAGATAGGTTCTCTACCTAAGCTTTGAATTCCTCAAACCTTTCTAATACCTCCTCAGATTCTTTAGATTTCAAGAAGTAAATCCAAGTCTTTCTAGAGTAGTCATCAATAAAAAGAATGTAATACAAGAAACCACTCGAAGAAACAACAGACATTGGACCACATAAATCAAAATGAATAAGATCTAGAATATATTTGGATCTACTTTCTTTACTATGAAATGGACCTTTTGTATTCTTACCCAAAGCGCAGCCTCTGCAAGTACCTTCGTGCTCCTGGTTGAACTTCGGAAGGCCCGTGACCATATTCTCCATGATAGGTAAGGCTCGAAAGTGAAGGTGAGCCAATCTTCAATGCCAAAGTTCGCACAAACTTGAAGAATAATGCACTAGAGCCTAAAGTGGACGAGTGCATAGCCTGTAGAGGCTCTCATGTCTAACTCCAATCACCCAAGCAGTCTTGAAGGTGGATTTCTTCGACCACACAAGAACTTTTCCTTTAGCGAATGCAACTTGGTAACCCTTGTCTTCCAAGGCTGAAATGGAAACAAGGTTTCACTTGATGCCTGGAACATATAGAACATCACACAACTGTAGGGAAATGTCGGAATCCAAGTGGAAAGTGGAGGTCTCAATTCCTTTCACCGAGTAACTAGCATCATCTCCAACAATGACTTGTTCACTAGAATCTCTCTCCACCAAGTTTGTTTAATGCTCCCTAAATCTGGTGACGTGGCGAGAGGCACCACTATCAATCAACCAAGTGTTGGTGTCCATAGGTACATTGATTGACAATGCTGAATAGAATAAGTATTCACAAGAATCCTTCTACGGAGAGACTTCATCAACATCCGCAATGGTAGCCTACTGCTTAGGCCTAGTTGGACAATCCTTAGCAAAGTGACCATACTTGTCACATCTAAAGCATTGGACTTTGGAGAGGTCCCTCTTCTTCTTGGATGTGGGAGCACCATCAGCTCCTTTATCTCTATTCCTCTTGAAATATCCTTTCTTCCCATCTTTTCCTTTCTTCGTCGAGAATAGAGAGGCGAGAACATGAATGTCTTCATTAGTAGAGCTTTGACCAATTCCTCTTGCAGCTAACCTAGACTCCTCCTAAATGCAATCCGCCCTCAACCGATCAAACTTAGGAAGTTTCGATCTGGCACTGATTCCTTCAATGTAAGACTCCCAAGATGAAGGAAGACCATTAAGAGCAAGCATGGTCAAGTCCTTGTCATCTACCACATGACCAATTGTAGAGAGTTGATCTCTCAACTCCGAAATCTTCATGAAGTAAGCAATAACCGTTTCTCCTTTCACCATCTTCACATGATAGAGTTGATGCTTCAATGCAAGTGCCTGGTTTGTGTTGTTGATTTCATACATCTCCTCCAAGGTTTTGAACATTTCTATTGCCATCTTCAACTTGGAGACAATAGGAACAATATGATCCTTCACGGAATCAACTAGCATCTTCTTCGCCTTAATATCTTTCTTCCTCCATTGAATTTTCTCTTCCTCATCTGTAGGTTCAGGAACTTCGCTCTCCACAAACTCAGCCAATTCATTTTCTTCTAACGCGAGCATAATTTTGAATCTCCATGATGTAAAATTTGATGCTCCCTCAAGTCTATCCTCAATCTTAAGACCATTCACCATCTTGACAAAGAGATAGAAGTAATCAACAATTAGAAAGAGACTAAAGAGTATCGCTATAATACTAAATCTGATCAAGATCTTCTTCAAACCCGCTCTAATACCATGTTAGATTTTAATGATCAGATGTAATACACAGAAAATTAATTCAAAATCAAACACAAAACACAGCAGATACCCTGGGAAAACCCTCCACTTGAGGGAGAAAAACCCAGCAACAATATATCACTTATATATTGAAACACAAATAGAGTCTCCTTTACAATAGAGGCCGATAACTAGGCCAAGAGAAAGCACCACAACTAATGCTCACACAGCAATATGATAATGCTCTTGAATGATGTACTCAGCCTTCTATATTGAATCGAACTAATCTGCTACTTCCTCTAATTTGAAATTTAGTCTAATGAATGAACAATGTGAAATGGATGATGAACAAGGAGTGAATCATCGAGTATATATACAAGGTTGGAGAGAGGACGTGCCTCTTCAAATGTCTTCAAGTCGGCCTCCACCAAAGGTCGGCCACCAAAGAATAAATGATGTCTTTTCATAGAAGATCGCGCCTAGGAGAAGAATCGCTGGAAGGATACAACCGACGCTGCCATAGACATCAACACAAAGATACATCCTACATCAACAACTATTTAAGCAGCTATGAATGACAGAAGTTTACAATGCTTAAATGTCTGATTTGCAATTCAAGATATGTTGATTAAAGGCCAATAAACTGAGATGCCAAAATCTGAAGTTAAACCTGGAAATGTTGGCTGCCAAAACAAATTGATTCGATTCTCCTTTGTTCTTAATGGAATGCCTCCAGTTGTGTAGCGCCTAGTCTTCTTATCAGTCAACAATGCTTCATAAAATTTCTTGGAATTTATTGTGCCTTCTCACTGCAAATTGCACCACCTTGTCAAGTCGTCCCTGCTGTAGCAATCAGACTTCAGATTAATTTCATAGCTGCCTCTAAACTCCTTGAATCTGCACTTGAAATCATCCCAAGGTCTCCTGGAATGAAGCACTGCAAATGCCTTGAGAAATCGATGCCAAATGAGAAAGCTGCAAGCAAAATCGTGGTCTCTAATGGTGCCCAGGTATGACTGTAAACTCCATATCAGATCTTTATTTATTCGCCAATCTGCAAATGTAAATCTCTAATGGACTCCTCAACTGAAATGCAAACTATCTGTATCTCCAAAAATCGAACTAATCACAAAATTGGCCAAAGGCCACTAATTTTGCTAAACTGAAATATCTTCAATACTTTCTCCAATGAAGCACAAATGGAACTCTGAAGTATCTTCCACACAGCTGCAATAATTCAGATGATATTTGACACCCTCAAAATTGCCTTAACAATTGAAAGTTTTCGTTCTCAATGGCCAACTGAAACAATTGCAGAAACCCTAGGCTCCACAACTGAAAAATATCAATCAATACTCAAATCTAGATGTCTAGAAGCTTAGGCAACCCCTCTATTTATTCTTTTACTCCAATTCTTCAAGAAGCTTCTAGAATATTATTTTATTTTTATTAAGTGACTTTATGATATATTTTTTTATTCAAGTTACTTTATTAAATTAATTAAATATACGGTCACCTTATAATATTGATTTATTTGATAACTTTAAAAATAATTAACTTAATACCACTTTTTAATTTAAATAAAATAATCCATTAGTCATCCTCATGAAAAATCATTATTTTGGACAACTTAATTAATTAAATTAATTAAATGAATCTACCTCCAAAATGGGGACATTACACTCAGGTATTTCTTGGAGCAGAAAGATTTGAACGAGAGGCAGCAAAAATGGTTCAGTAAGATGCAAGCCTATGATTTTGATATTGTTGTACCCAAAATTATTTTTTTTGCGTCAATAAGGCATTTTGATTAAAATGGTCTAAATCTTGTACAATTGTTGTCAAAAGTCAGTTTTAGGTCAAACAAAGCATGGAGTTTTTGTGAGTTTACTGTCCGGAGGATACTGGCAAATTTTGAAAATTAGGGTTTCAAGGCCCCCTATTTTTAGGAAAAACCCTAAAAATAAGATCTTTCCAAAATTAACTAAAAATTATTTTGGTTGGCTTGTTTCACTTCACAATCACATTGGTGAAGTCAAAATCAAGAAAAAGTCAATTTAGCTTTGGTTGGTTTATTTCACTTTTTCAGGAGAAAAGTTAGGACCTCTGAAATCATCAATAGCAGTTGGCGAGCACCAGGTGTCGAAATCTAAGCCTAAAACTCATCATAGAATATTTTATGACGAAAGATGTTGAAAAAGATGCTTCACGACGAAGGGGATTTTCAAATGGTGAAAAATGTAAAAATTATAAACGGTGAAAAATGTAAAAATTATTTTAAGTCTGGAAACACTACGCCTTGCTACAAGGGAGATTCTTGTGCAACCAACGCCTATGTCAACTTTGCAATGTCCATATACATAAAATGGTGAAATGCAGTCACGTACTTGCGTCAGCAGCAGCAATACTTCAACACAGTCAACCCAGCCAAGCAACACGATGTTCGCAAAGCGCAAAAGACATGAAAATCATCCGAAAATCACCAAGTCTGGAGCTAATTGCACCCCTACAAACTAGGGGTGCCCTTGAATTTGAAGGCCTAAATTTAGTTGTTAATGGTTGCAAAGCCAGTCATTTTCTTCGGATTTTTGTTGGCTTTCTAATGAACCATCAAGCAAATCTATCTAATTTGTCAAACACCGACAAACGAAGGCGAAGGCAAAAAACGCGGGAGGCAACGAACATCAAAGACGGCAGTCGAATTACAAAAATTGCACCCCTGTAGCCCATGGGCAGCCAAGAATAAAGCCTATCAGATGTCAATTTTTGAGTTTGTTATCTTAGGGTGATCTCTTCAGATCCATCCTAGCTTCGTGATGAATCTGTTCACTAGTTCAGAAGGTATATCAGACGACCGTAGTTGTTGATCTAGTGAGCACGTAAAACGGAGGATAAAATGAAAGTCAAAATGTCAAAATGTACCCCTACAGGCCAGGGGCGCCTAGCCTTTTGGTCAATCAGAAGAGGTTTTCAATAGCTATCTTCTTCAAGAGATCTGCTTAGAATCCTTCTACCTATGAGATGAATCCAGCAATTAGCTCTCGGGACCTGTCAAATGCTCGTGAGCGAAGATCAAGTGCAAAACACTAAAAGTCAGGACAAGTTGAAAAACATGAAAATTTGGCAATGTCAAAGAAAATACACCTTCCTTGAGAAAGGCGCCCAACTTTCTAGGGTCTCAGATGCAGCCTTTTGACCTTGCAACTCCCAAGATCATCTCTTCAGAGTTGATCAATCTTCGCAATGAAATCATCAACACGAACATTGGAGCAGTCCAGCTCCCGGCAGCGAGGGTCGAACTGGAGCATTTCGTTGAAAGTTATAAATTGCAAAATGTATCTTAGAAGGTCAATTGCGCCCCTACAGGCCAAGGGCACCCTTGAAATTGAGCATCATAAATCAACTTTTAAACATTTCCATACCAGTCATTCTTTCCGGAATTGAACTGGTTTTCCGTTCCATGTCTCAGCATGTTTGCGGGAGTCGTCAGTCACCTGCAACTGCAGATTCAAGCACGGAGGGTCAAATTGACAACACTAAAAAAACATCCAAAAAAGTGGTTGTCTGCTGAAAAAAGCATCCTTTCGGGAAAAGGCACCCTAGAATTCACCGGATTAAGTTTTTAGCACTTTGTTGGCATTTAAATTCGCACCTCTGGAATGTGTATTTGAAACGGACAGCTATGCACAGATAAACTACTCTTCAAATTAGGAGGGGAAGCTCCCTCTTGCTGATGGTGTTGAACGAAAGTAAACTAAGAACTAAGTTGCCTATCTTTTTGATCAGCTTAGAGCACAAGGTTTACTAAACACAAACGCCGCAACTGAGATTTTATGTTTTAAGAACTTCAAATACAACTAACTTAAACTAAAGACATTTCTAACTTCTCGAGTAAAACGTAGAGCAAGAGAAACTAGAAATGAACAAGGTTGATTTCTGAAAAAATACTTCAATAAACTCTTTCTCAACAAACATCTACACACTTCAATGTAAGCTGAAATCAAGATCATAAAAGCAGAACACAAATAACGGAAATCTGAGATGTTATATCAAGGCAAAGGAGGCTCATGATTTTATTACTCAAACTTCTAGAACAAAACTTACTTCTAACATGCCTGGAACAAGAAATTACAGCTAAAGAGGCTTGCAATCTTGCTCTTACACAATGTGAACAGCAATTACAATAACTTCATGTTGGATAAAAGAGATTCAACAATTGGCTATCATAAAACAATTGAACAACGCTTGAGTAACAAATAGAAGGCACAATAGGCTCAGCGTTTTGTTATCACTAGCATGGTTTCAACACAAAGTGAACTAACACTGAATAACAGCTTGCTGGCTAAAAGAGACTTAGCAATTTGCTATCACAATAACCATTAAAGAAAGTAATGAGCAAAGGCTCTTATTTATAGGCAAGCACAAGAGTAGGGAACCCTAAAATCTCCTTGCTTTCACAATCTAGGGCTTGCTCATCGAGCAAGCTTTATTTCTAAATCTAGAAAGAAGATAACATCTAACACCTAAGAAAGCAGAAAAACCGGGAAACGCCAACCATTACATTTATCTTCTTTCTCTTCTCAAAGAATGGGTAAGAATTATTCCAAGAATAGAAAGAAAGCGGGAAGAACACTGCTTTAAAGCTCGATCACATCCGCTAGAAAATTAGAAATTGTGTCCCGGTTCAGTGCATCTATGCCATCAATAGCAAAACACCACTTTTCTAGAATATCTTCAGCATTTGCAACAGATCTCAGAAAATCTTCGACCTCATTGGCTGCCTCAAACTTTGTTGACATCATGGAAGTGTGACTTGGCAGAGTCTTATGTTATTCTTTCATTCACTTCAGTACAATCTTCTTCTTGTATTTTTCCTTATGCATCTCCCATATCTTCTCACATTCGCCCTTTGAGATAGTGACATTTTCAGACCATGGGGGAATGGAAAAACACTTCACGATCATATCAGGCTTCAAACTGCAAATCAATTTGCCATCAACTGACTGAATCTCCCTTGTAGCCGGGTTGTAATGCTTGATGCAAGCGATTACGAACTCAAGACTCTGAACTGATATAGGAATAGATGCTACTGTGAGGAGTCCAAAGTGTCCCAGGTTTCTGATGGAAGTGTTGCCTGCACTCTCCAAAGCGTGTAGATCAAACACCGGCTTGATATGATGCAAGTCTGTCTCAACTGTTTTGATGAAATCATGATAGAGAGCTGATTCAGTCTTGAAAACATTCGGTGTACTCCATTTCAGAAACCTTGAAGAATGACTGTAAACTCGCCTATGTTCAAACAAGTTTTGAGCAACTTACTATTTTTAGAATGCTGATTTTCTTCGCTCCAACGGACAAATTTTTGAAAAAAATTCTGAGATATGGGTTTTGCTCGAATTTTGTTGCAAGACAACCCAGATCGTCCGTTTTCGAAAATTTTGATTTTATATCTGAAAAAGCAGCAAACTGTCATGTCCCCATTTTTGGCGAACATCGAGTTCGTAAGAGTTAGCCTATTATGCGACCCTCGTAGGCTGATAGGTCGGATAGGGGGTCATTTCGGAGCTCGGCTTCAGGTTGGCAGTTTTGATCAATTGGCTTTTGTTCGGGCTCATTTGGAGACTTCTTGCAGAGTTGCTATTTTTAGCAGTTCCTGGCAGGCAGTGTGGGACCCCTGCTATTTTTAGCAGTATGACTTTGGCAGCGTTCAGAATCACTTCAGGGTTCGTCAGCTTCAGACAGAACAGTAATCGGATGAGTAACGAGAGAAATATTAATATTTAATTGTATTAATTAAATATTAATTATTTAATGATTATAATATAAAGTTATAATTTTAAATTATAACTTAAGTGATTCTTCTTGAGGGGTGTGCCCATCATCAGAAAGGGGCCAGTTATTGATTATAATTTATTATAATAATTTGGCTGAGGACTATGGAGAAATTAAAAGAATTAAAAGTGAATATTTTAATTAAACCCTATTATGGTGGAAATCGCACTTTTGAAGAGATAAAGGGATTTGCCTTGGGTTTTGAGCCATTATGACATTTTATGAATTGAAAATTGACCAGTCTTTGCCAGAGAACGGAGACCTTAGGGTTTGTGTTCGAAATTCTTGGAGAACGAGCCATCTCCATTGAATCAGTTCAGAGGGTGTGAGATATCACCCGATTTACTGCCAGTTGTGAGATTTCTTCATCCAGAAGAAATTACAGAGCTTACAGATATTATCCACCGTCAGAGTTTCACAGAAGTTTCTTCATCAGGGGTTCAGAAAGTGTATCCATTCAGAAGACATTCATTTTATTTAGGCGTCCATATTCAGGAGATCTGGAGAGTTTGAAGGAGCCGTACAAAATTCATTTAATGCATGCAGCAGGCCGTACTTCTGTACCAGGGCCGTACCACCCATTTTGAGGCGTAGTTATTAAGGGAGCTTTTGCCAGGGGTTTGACTCAGAGAATATCTATTTAACTAAGGAGCATATTTTCATCTGATTGGGAGATCCACAGACTAGCCGTACCATCTAGTAATCATTTGCTGCTGATATCTGGGCCGTACTGCACAGTACTAGGCCGTACCAATCCTTTAGAAGGCGTATTCTAGTTCTAGGGAAAAACGCCTAGCTTTCAGGCTATCATCCTTGATCAAAGTTGGCGCCAGGATACTGGGAAGCATTTGTGATTGTTTCAGTGAGGAGGAAGCATCATTTTATAGCAGCAGTACCATTTCAAGGCGATTATCAGCAAGCTGCAATCTTCAGGTTTTCATACAAAAATCATTGCTTTCCTATTGCATGCATTTGGATTCTTATTGTAATTGTTCCAGAAGAGATATATATATATTTTGGCGTCTATATTTCATCATTTCCAAGAGCCAGATAATTTTATAGAATTTATTCCTTATTTCCTTGCAAAATCGCCATCTTGCATTTTATGCTTAAAACCCTAGAAACGTCAAAAAAAACCAAAACTTCAGAAAAACATCAGACAAACAGTCAGAGACAGAAATAGGGGAACCAAGGGGTTTCTACAAAACCCTAATTTCTTCAATTTTCACGAAAAAAGCTGGCACCTGGGTTTTATTCAGAATATGATTAGAAATGGACCCAGTTGATTAGATTTGCAAAACACTGATGGCTGATCGAAAAAGCAGCCAACCCTAGAATTTCAAACTTTCTTGAAAAAAGCTATGATATGGGTTTTCTTCAGAAGATTGATTTGAGAGGACCCAGATGGTTGAAAACTGAATGCACTGGGGATTTCACTGACATGCAAATAAAAAGCAGCTGCTACAACTTGATGAAGTTCTTGAAAATTTCTTCAGAAGAATGAAGTGAAAAGACCCAAATGGCTGAAAATTTGAAAACCTTGTCCTTCTTGAAAAATTTGATCTTCTAGATGAAAGAGCATGAAAAAGCAAGGGTTTATGTTGCTGGTCTGAAAATTTTGATGAATAACCAGCAAACTGAGCTCTTGAATCTTGAAAAATTTCTTCAAACTTGCTGCTCCAACTTTCTCCTTTGGATGCTACCTGCAAAAATAATGAAAATTACATTGAAGAGAGGTGTTAAATAGACTTAGGGCTTGAATTAGGTTTGCTTTCTTTTGCTTTTATTTTCAAAACCCTAAAAATCTCTGATCATTGAACTTGGACGCCTTCTTTCTTTTTGCAATTTTGAAATTTTGAAAATCTTGGAAATTTCACTAAGGCATAAGAAGTTGGGCGCCCTTCTTGGCTAGGGGCGCCCACTTCAAGCAGTGTTAGTCATTTTTTAATATTTTCATCTTTTCACCATTTTGACCCCGTACTTTTCCTTCGATTTCCGGCTTGCAAACTAATCTGATGAGCAAGCTGAATGATTCATTGCGGAGCCTAACCCGTTCTAAGAAGATTGTTCTGGAGGCGCCTCTGACTAAAAACTTCATTTCGACCTTCAAATTCATGGGAGCCTTTCTCTTCCAGGGGCGCCCATTTTGTCTAGAGTTAGTCATTTTTCATGATCTTCAATTTCTTCATTAACTCCTCTTCTACAAATGATTTTGTCGAATCTGGTGATCCGGGCATCGAATGGACTGATTATTATGCTTGTTACGAAGCTGAGGAAATATTAAGAGGGGTCTTTTGGGAGAGACTTTGTCAAACAATGAGTTTTAAACCTTCAAAAGCTTGGGCGCCCTTCTTGGCTGGGGGCGCCCAAGTTCACTAGAGTAGAATATTTTTCATTTCTTCCTGTTTGCTTCTAAATCTCAGTTTTTAGCTCTCATCAAACCCTCTGTTCAGCTTCTCGTATCTGGTGACTGCAACCTCCGATTGACGTGTTGAATATCTCATTAGAGAGCCGGATCAACTGTGAAGAAATCATATTAGAGCTACTTCTCCATATTCATCTGTTTTACCCCTTGAAATCTTGGGCGCCTCTTCTCTCCTGGGGCACCCAAACCTTCCAGACTTAGCCATTTTTATCTGACTTTCATCTTCGAGTTTAAAACCTTCATTCTGTATGTTCCTCTTTAATCTAAATCTGCAGGAGATTGGACAATCGGATGATCTGATGGAGACAGACGTGGCGAAGCTGGCTGAATACTGAAGAGATTGAGCATATTCTCAAACCCTAACTGCTGAGTTAGGTGCTCCAAAAAGATGGGCGCCCTTCTTCACCAGGGGGGCCCAAAGTTCCCAGACTTAGTCAAATTTTGATAATTTTCATGTTCTTTCATTCTGACTTTTGTGTGGCTCTTCCTTGTTCGGCTTCGAATCCTGGAGGACTGGATAATCTGATGACTACACCGTTGGATTCGTTGCGGAGCTAGAAGAGAACTGAGCAACTTTGATTGGAGGCGTAAACCCTAATTTCATCATTTAGTGCCCTAAAACGATGGGCGCCTATTCTCACCTGGGGCGCCCAAGTCAACTAGTGTTAGAAAATTTTCACAATTTTCACCTTCTCCTTCGTTCTTCGTGCTTGTTCACCAACTCACCTTCTGTTGAATGCTTTGAGTGTTGAATCTCACGCCTGGCAGCTGACTGACCTCCATTGATGGCCTCGGAGCTCCTGATATGCTTCTGAAAAAAGCAGAATAGACCCACTAGGGCAAAACTGATTATTTTGAGATTTTGACTGCACAAGCCTGATATGGACGTATTTTGAGCCAATCAAAATCAGTTTGGACCCTAACAGACCAACTTTCTATTTTTAGAAAGTTTTGCTAGTATCCGTTTCAAAAGAAACCCAGTAAAAGTTACTATTTTTAGAAAATTTCTAAAAATAGCAGTTTTCCTAAAAAGTAGGGATGAAAAACTAAGTTCTGGGTTTTGTAGGTCAAGCTGCTCTGAGCAGACCTAGATCGTCAGATTTTGAAAATTTTGCGTTTTAACCCCTCATGCAAGACATGCACACCCAAATTTTGACCTTTTTGACTGATTTAACAAGACTTTTACTCATTTCTTCAAAATGTCTAAGTGTAACAAAAAATTTAATTTTGGGGTACAACATACTTACAGCTCCCAGCAACATCTCGTCAGACTTGATCCAACTACACGATGAATCTATTAGCTAAGCTTCGCGATCAACCAAGCATCCAAAATTCAAGGTCAAACATAGGCAATTTGCCACAGCGGAAGTTGAAAATCTTTAAAAAATTTCTAACTCTCTCAAGCTTACGCGTCAAAAGTCAAAGTTTGACCGTTTAAACTTCAGTTGTGATTTTTGCATGCTACCTCTTGCATATGTTGTCCAAAATTAATGGAAAGTTTCAGTTCACAAGGCATGCATGGGGATTTACTCAAAAAGGGTTGGCCCACCTACCTAATTGGCAGTACCACCTCCAAAATGCTTATTTATTAAAGCATAGCGTCACAACTTCATTATTTATTGTAGGTTGAAGCTAAAATCAGCTATTTTCTCTCCAACGCCTTTTGAAGGATCAAACGGAGGCCATTTTCAATGTTCTTCGAGGTTCTTCATTCAGGTTGCACACAGGAATAAATTTTCATGTTTCATCTTTCTTGTTCGTTCTTGCCAGGAATTCATCAAATTGGGATTATAGAGAGGCGATTTTCTTGAGGATTGACAGAGGCAGTTTATAACTTCTATCTTCTCACCCTCATATTTCTTTTATCCTTGTCTTAGGTTTTCTCTCGCATGTCCAAGTAAACGACAGCTTTTCACAAATCTGGCCATCTGGGTTTGATTAGCACAGTGTTGGCAACAAAACCCATGTTCCAGATTTTTTCGAAAAAATTGCTCCCATACTTCCCTCTTTTTGAAGTTCCGTTTTTTTCCGAAAATTCCTTTGCATGCCAATGAAAAAGTCATCATTTCAAAAAATGGAAAAACTGGGTTTGATTAGCACATTAGCGGCTACAAAATCCATATGTTAGAATTTTTGGGAGAAAAAGCTTTTGAAGTCTCTACTGCCCCCTACTGCTTTTTTCCGAAAAATCTTTGCATGCCAAGTGAAAAAGCACTTTTTCAAATTTATGCCGTTGTGGGTTTGCTTAGAAATACATTCTCTACAAAACCTATGTCTCGGAATTTTTCGAAAAAATTGCCCCTCGACAAGCTACTTTTAGCCTCATCAGAAGCTATTTTTAGCTCACTGGAAAAAGTTGTCAAAACATATCTGTGTTTATAGTCAACAGAATAGTTTTTCATAATGCAATTCACTCAGACTGAATACAAGACCAAATCGGTCTTGATTCATGATTTCATCAAGATGACTGAGACAAATTTGCATCAAGTGGATCCGAAGGTTAACTTGAATGCTTCAGAAATAGACCAAACCACACTTCAGAACATTGAGGAATCTGGGTTGCTAGAAGCGGCTTCATTTCCCATCACAGCACAGTGTATAGAGTTTGTAATGGCTTGTGTAAAGCATTACACCTCCTCTACATGAGAAATTCAATCAGTGGATGGGTGAGTGATATGCAGTCTCAAGCCCAAAGACATCATTTAGCCTATATTATTCTTAAACGCCAAAGGAGAAATAAGAGAATAATAATTAAATTAATTATTTGTAAAGTTATCTCAATAAATTAATATCATAAAATAGCTTTATATTTAATCAATTTAATAAAGTGACTAAAATAAAATAATATGCTATAAAGTCACTTTGGGGAATAAAATAATAATATTTTCTAGAAGCTTCTTGAAGGTGATGCAAAATTATTTATAAGGCGCTGAATGCAAGTCATTTGAGCATGTCTTAAGTTATTCTATTTTCATACCTATGTGGTGAGAGCTTGAATGCTTGCATTGTTTGAGGGTTTGAATACTCTAGGATACCGGTTTCGGTTGTGAAAGATCAACCCTAGCTGGGGATTTGTGAGGGAGATAATTCAATCTTCCTACTTGGGAATCATTGCAAAATTTAATGGTCTTTGACCAAATTTTGGAGGAGAGCATGAAGTTCGATTTTGGGAGTCATTTTCAGTCTTCTTGGCATATCAATTTCATCACTGAAGGATGACTTCATTGTTGGGCAAGTCACGGTTTTCTAGCACCATTGGCGCTGCTTTTTAGATATCATTTTTAGTTACCTTTGGTGGACAATTTCACTTGCTTAGGCGCAGCTTACAGTCAGTTCGTTTTAGAATTTGGTGGCTTTATTCATAGTTGATCCATGCTAGGGGAGTTCGCTCTACATCAAGCAACATAATCGCTGCCATCAAGCCACAAGACAGTTCGATTTTGAGGAGTTCGATTGGGTTTTAGATCACTACCATTGCTCCATCAAGGCGTCAATCCAGGTTCATTGTAAAACTTGCATTTATAGGTGCATTAGTATTCTCACTGAGTCGCTGAGTTACAGGCATATGTATCGATGTCATCACAGCATTTTGTAATTGCATTTCATATGATAAAATATCCAAGTCTACATTGCATCGCTGTCATATCAGTTTGAGTTAGCATTGTCATTTTGCATTATAAATCGTCTCTCTATAAGGGCGATCATCTGAGAGTTTATTGTCAACGATTGTAAACAGATTTTGAAGTCTCTTCATTGCAATACTATACAATTTGGAGTTTAGAGTTTGCACAAGAACTGTTTGACAAAATGTCTCTTTGCTGTAACCAATGCATAAATTTTCAGTCATATAGTTTGAAAAATCAGGAAAATACTTTGCATTGCATCTTCCTTTCATTTGCAGTCAATTGGCATACTTAGACTAAGTCATTAGAGTCTTTACATGCATTCTAGTCATCATATATAAAGAAAAATATCAGTGCTTAGCTGAAAGGAGATTGTAAGACAATTGTCTGACAAAATTCCCAAGCATCAAAAACAGAAAATAAAGATCAGATTTTGCAAGGGTCTTTACAAGAGAAGAGAGGGCACGTGGACGAAGGGATAGAACGTGAAGAGGACAGTAGAATTGGGGCTGCAAAGGTGATAGATGGAAGTTTCAGATTTAAGGAAACTTTAACAATAATAAAAAGTCAAAGATACAAGGGATTGCGTATAAATTTCAAGTTGAAAGAATGCTTAGATCAAAGACAATAAAGTGTGCAGTGATGAGGAAGTGAGTATGTGCCATGGTGAGGTCGATTGGAGTTGCAGGCAGACATGTATCTGCAAATGGGATAGCATATTGAATGAAGTGCAGGTATTAAGTGATGAAATTTAAAATTTCAGTTTAAAGATTGACAAAAGCAAAGGATTAAGTGTGAGTGAGTTTTTTTGAATAGAGGATCAAATGAGTAATGCAGGTTGCAAAATTTCTAGTTTGTAAATTGTAGAATTGGAATAAATATGTTTGACTTACCTTGCATATTTGAATGTAAGCTAGGCGAAGTAAATTAATTTGTGTAAATTTGAATTGAATTCAATTGACAAATAGAATTGTCAATTGGAAGAGTGTTTGTGATAAAACTATAAATTGAATGGTTTGTTTGCAATCTATGTTTGAGTAAGGTTTCAATTTGAGGCAAAGGAATTGCCAGTGCAGTTTGTGTTTTTTGTGTTGTGGGATACGGAAAGGGAGTTTTTTTATTCTCTTGCGTCAATTGGTATCAAAGTGGGTAGTCCTAAGAGTGGAGAGGATCCACCAGGACCTGCGGGTGTTGTGTGAGCAAATCGTCGACCAAGAAGCAATTTGCACTTATTGTAAAGTGTGTGAAGCGGTAGAGAAGAAGCTCATGAGGGCTATTGCAGGAAAAGGAGTCCTGACTAGAGGGGAGCTTGAAACCGCAACAGAATGTGTTTTGCAAATTCAGAGTGATTGCAGCAGGCCAGATGGGTTGGGTCATGAGGACACCCGTGTGGATATTGTTTTGGGAGCAATATTGGGAGAAAGTGGAGGACAAAAAGTTTGAAGTGATAGGAAAGATCGAGGCAAGGCTCAAGAAGCTAGAGAAGAATGTTGGAAAAAATGAGAGGAAAGTGGTGAAGAGGAGTGAGACAAAGAAAGAGGACAGGGGAAAAGAGTATTGTAGCCTAAGTTGGATGGAGAAAGATGAGAGAGCAGCCCCTGTGGAAGAGGTTGCAATGGAGACATGCCATGAGGAAGGCATGGAAGAAAAGGATGAAAAGAAGGAATTGAGCAGCGAAGAGGTCGCAACGGATGGCAAAGAGAATTTGTTAGCACATTTGTTGGCGATTGAGGAAGAATGGATGATGAAGCTCGATGTTGCAACAAAAGGAGAAGAGCGAGAAGTTGCAGTTGCAAATGAAGATGAGGTAAATCAGTTTTATGATATTATTTTGTTTTCAAAAGAGATGGTAGAAGAAGAGATGGATACAAAACAAGAGCATGTATAGGTTGTGTAGTTGTGTGTAGAGATGGTTGAGGATGTTGCAGGATTTTGGTGGAGGTGGTCGGTTAGAGGTGGGTTTGAACCACGAAGGAGGAGAAAAGAGTGCAGAATATTTGGCAGAGGAGGTCGTGTTGTGGTGGACATGAGTCCATAAGGGGGAAAAGGAAGAAGATGCAGTGTTGCTGGAAGGAGGTGGTGCATGTTTCGGCACGATGCTGGAAGGAGCGAAAGAAAGATTGATTTTAACCACTTGGACAGCGAAGGAGTTCACTGCAGGTTGATGTCAACCAGGAAGAGTAGTGCAACTACTCAACTCCACCATTGTGAACCTATGCTCACAATCTGTTTACCCAGCATGTCTGATGTAGGACCATCCTGGGTCAATGAACTATCCTCATCAACCAAAAAAAATTGCAGTTTAATTTTTAGTTTTGTTTTGTTTTGGTTCTCTGTTGCAGGCAAATGCAAATGGGACTTCAAAAGCGGCAAAGAAATTCAATGAGAAAATATCTAAAACACTTTAAATATGTTGGCACTGGCAAGTCTTGGAGAGCTCAAATAATCGTTGAAGAATAATTTGCACGATTCCATCATTGTCACCATGTCACCAAGTAATGGGGTTCTATGCTGATGGAATTTGCCTTTGATTTCATGAACTTGCCCCCAAGGATGAATAATTTAAAATAGTTTAAAATTTAAGATAAGTTATTCTATTCCCATGATTTCACCATTTTTTTGCAAAATGTTGGAAAAATATCTTGTAATATGTAAAGTCATTGAGGAATTGGAAAGAAAAAACGCCAGGGAAGAAAGACTAAAGGGCGCAATCGAGGAGATGTGTGGCATTTGACAAATCAAATGAAAATTGAACGGATAAAAAAAAGAGGAAGTTTGATTTGATTTGCAGAGGAGGATTGATGTAATGTCGCCCTTTGGGAAAACCCTAATCATTGCCCTAGAAACACAAGCTAATGCAACTAGGGTTACAACTTATAAAATAAAGGCTTTAAGCCAGATGAATCTTGGTTTAGGTCCTGCAATCATGTTAAATAATATTGGAATATAATTCATATAAGTAGACATATATAATAAATGTTTATCTATTCAAATCATGCAAACATCTAACTTTTTCAAGTAACATAAACCACATAATATTTATAATTCACATTGGGAGTTGGATCATAAGGGAAAGTGGATGAGAAGCATGATAGGTCCGCCCGAAGCTATCACACCAAGCCCAAGAGCGGATATACCATCCCCCTTGGCCCTCATGAGGTGCACTTAGACAACCCTCGTGGGGTGGTCTACCTGATGGACAACTTGTATCTGCATTCCCTATCCTTGCTATCTTATCCACTCTTCTTATGATTGAAACTTCCTTGAATCAATCCCATCAATCAATCCATGTAGAGGTTGGGACAGAGCTTACTTTAGGAGGCCCGTAAACATCTCCTCCTAAGCCCAAGAGTGGATATCACCCCCTTGGCTCCACGAGGCGCACTTAGTCATACCATCATGGAGTGGCGTACTTAGGAGGTGGTCTAGTATCTGCTCAACCTACTAGTAGTCTCTTCCTCACTTCTTCCATGGTTGTTTTATATGGTTACACACACAATAATTATGATAGAATATATCACCATAACATCATTAGTTGTCCAATTCAAAATAACATATTAGCAATACTATAATAGCGACATGCATACCCCAAAATGACGATAATAAATAATATCAATTAGACATATTATTATGTATAAATTGTATTTATCAACCACCTATACTATATTTATCAATCATCATATATTTAAATATATTTATCAATCTTAATATATTTAAATATATTTATCAATCACCAACTGTTATTTAAATTCCCTATTTATTTGCCAATCATCCACATCTAAATTCATAATGTATTAACAGATTTTTTTTTCTAAATACATAAGCATAAGCTATTATTTTAATTCTCATCTCATTTCATAATGCATTAAACTATTCATTATCTTAATCATAAAATACTTACTAAAATCATTATCTACATCCTTAATATATTTCTAACTAATTATTTGAAAACAAAAAATACTTACAGCCTTGCTTTGGTTCAATCTGCAGAAATCTCTCTTTATTTTCCTAGCCACATTGATCCCTTTGCTTTGAAAGAGACCCTCCTTAAGTATTGATCTTGGCTTGGAAGAGTCATGTCTTTACTAGACGTGTCCCTTTGTGAGATCGCTGCCTTTTGAAAAGGTTTGACCAATAGTCTTAAGATGCATCGCTTGGTAATTGTTGACTAATGGTCTTTAGATTAGTGTTTATAAATGATCGCTGACTTGGGGAAAAGTAACCGCTGCCTTGTAATCCTTGCTTTAATTATTATTATTATTTTAATGATCATATCCATTTTGGAAACAACATTTTATAGTTATAATATTATTACTGATAATTCATTTTATTATTTTATTTTTGATGCTTATTATTTCTATTTTAATATTTCATACTTTAACACTTTACTTATAATAAATGGTCATTATATTATTATTATTTTATTTCAATGGGTCTACCATTTTGGGAGGGAGGAATATGCAAATATCGTAATTATAATATTAAATCATTAATGTTTTATATTTATATTTTTAATATGTATTTGGTTATTTATTTTATTTATTTCAATGTTTGGTTATTTTCATATTTACAATTTCGGGGACATGACAATTGGAAGAGGAAGGGGTGCGGGCCTGAAGGGCCTTTCTTTTATTAACCTTGATCTGTAAAAAGGGGAAAAACTAATGCCCATACATAGCAGGCCTGATATGGATAGAAGACAGATTTAAAAAGGATGAAAAAAAAAGGCATTGAGGGGCTGTATGTGTGCGGAAAGATCAACAAGGAGCACACTTTGTGTGACTGAATAGAAAATGCAGAAATTAAGAGAGGAGGACGTCAAAAGTAGCAAAGGATAGAGGTCGCGGGGAAGGTAAAGGAGGCTGCATCGAATAGATAAGGTGTGGCGCCAGAGTAGAGAGAAGAGAGGGCATGTAGACAAAGGGATAGAATGTGAAGAGGACAGTAGAATTGGGGCTGCAAAGGTGATAGATGGAAGTTTCAGATTTAAGGAAACTTTAATAATAATGCAAAGTCAAAGATACAAGTCGTTGTGTATAAATTTCAAGTCAAAAGAATGCTCAGATAAAAGACAATAAAGTGTCCAGTGATGAGGAAGTGAGTCTGTGCCATGGACGGGTCGATTGGAGTTGCTGGCAGACATGTATCTGCAAATGGGATAGCAGATTGAATGAAGTGCAGTTATTAAGTGATGAAATTTGAAATTTCAGTTTAAAGATTGAGAAAAGCAGAGGATTAAGTGTGAGTGAATTTTTTTGAACAGAGGATCAAATGAGTAATGCAGGTTGCAAAAATTTTGGTTTGTAAAGTGTAGAATTGGAATAAATATGTTTGAATTGCCTTGCATATTTGAATGTAAGCTGGGCGAAGTATATTAATTTGTGTAAATTTGAATAGAATTCAATTGACAAATAGAATTATCAATTGAGTGAGTGTTGGTGATAAAACTATAAATTGAATGGTCTGTTTGCAATCTATGTTTGAGTAAGGCTTTAATTTGAGGCAAAGGAATTGCCAGTGCAGTTTGTGCTTTTTGTGTTGTGGGATACGGTAGGAGGAGTTTTTTTTTTTTCTCTTGCATCATAACAGTTTTACTCAACTCCAGCTTGTGCAATTCTAGTGATTTTTCGAAAAACTATATACCACAGATCTTCTAACTCAAGTTGAGTTTAGACCTTGGTTTTCTTGGTGGCATAATCATCATCTCTTAAGTTCTGAAAGTCAAGAAGCATTATTTATGTAGCATCGTAAACAATTTTATAGGATGTGAGGGTCCTTATCTCCAAAAAGAAAATTCATCCTTATTACTCCCCACTGATTTGCAAGACTGGCACTACATACGTCATTGTTGCAGCTATCTTAGGCATTAGATGCAACAATTTGGCACAACATTACACATAAATGTGAATCAAATGCACCGTTTATACCAAATGCTGCTATTACTGTTAGCAAATGTAATAAAGGAATGGCTTGTAATACAAAATATGCTTTTATTGTATTTTGCTGCAAAATAATATATTTTAAGTGCAATAAATCAAATTAATATAGTTTTTATTTTCTTTTGACTATATTATTTGCACTTTCTTCTCTTTTCTTTTGTTTTTTTGTTTTTTGAATTCCTTTCAAAGGCTAAAATAAAGATTCCTTAGGGTTTTATATTCTCCAAACTGTATTGGTCCCATATTTGTTTTTTAAAATATTTGCCAAACTTTACAAAAGAAATGCACTCAGCATTTTCAGTGAATCATAATTCTTCTTCAAGCAGCATATTTATTTTTGCACACAATAAAATATGCATTGGCAAAGCAAAGCTATGGAATTTTCCGTGTGGCTTTTCCTTAGAATCCCTTCAACATGTCCACACAATCTGCTTAGAACCTTCAGCTTCAGTGTTTGATAAGCAATAGATTTACATCGCTTGGGCTTGTGCAGCTTTCACATAGCATTCATGGGCATTGCTAGAGTTTACACATCGACTTTTGGATGTTATTCTCCTTTACGCGGCCTTTCTTTCCAAACAATAACACACCATGCAATTTGGCGAGTCTTCTCATGCCTTGATGGAGATATTTGTTTTTGTTTGCTCTTTTTACAGCCACATTTAAAGAAAATATGACTAGACAACAGCAATGGTTGGACAAAACACCTTCCTCATTCACAACTTCCTTTGTAGTTTCCCATGCTTCCCAATGAAAGTGTCGAAGGTTTTTAGTCATTGATGTCAAATTGTTTCAAA
Organism: Sequoia sempervirens; assembly: GCA_007258455.2. Taxonomy (NCBI): domain Eukaryota; kingdom Viridiplantae; phylum Streptophyta; class Pinopsida; order Cupressales; family Cupressaceae; genus Sequoia; species Sequoia sempervirens. The sequence continues at coordinate 133,046 of VDFB02380587.1, forward strand.
TTGACCTGCTTGACCTGCTTGAGCAGCTTGACCTACTTGCCTACCTACTTGAGCTACCTAGGTGTCTACTTCAGCTGTTTGGGTGTGTGCTTAAGCTGGCTGCTAGCTTACTTGTCATTTTTATGTGCCGAATCACCCTTGCTTTATCAGCTGCTTGAATAGTTCAAAAATATATGCCAAATCACCCTTACTTTATCAGCTGCTTGAATAGTCCAAAAAATATGTTCCAAGTCAGCTTTTTCTATGGTTTGAAAAGTCTAATACTTCTTGTGGTTTGATTTTGTGTTGGCCACATATAGTCAACTTTGTGAAGGCATGGGGATTGTTTATTCTTTGTGACAGGTGGCTTTTATTTGTCTTATGTGAACTCTTTTTTGGTGTGTTGGCTTGTGCATAGAGGCGGCATAAGTTATATTTTGTGTAATGGTTCTTGGCATCGAATTTATTCATATCCTGGGTGGCTAAATTAAGATCCCATTTATTTGGCAAAGTTATAGTTTCATTTTTTTCAAATGCCACGTTTTATCTAAGGCTTATTGTTGGCGGCTCTTCTTCTTTGAAGTTTGTTAATACAAAATCGTGCCTTGTAATTACAGCCAGTCCCCTGCTGCGTTATTTTGATGAGGTCTTTATTTCTAGCAGAGGCACGTCTATTATTTGAGAGCGACGGTTTCTTCTCTTTTTGGCGGCTTCTTCAAGATGTTCATGCGATGCCTTTCAAAATTTGGAGACTCTTGTTTGAAACGGCTATTTGTTGTTGACAAGTTTTTCTAGGCAAGGGTCGACTAGCAGTTTATTATTCAAGTATCAATATGCTTTACTTTTCAGAGGCAACTAATCTCTATATCGGGTCTTCTTTTGATTTGGCACATTTTTTTTAACAAGGCGGCTCTTTTTGAACAAGGCGTTTTTTTTATTTATTTCCTCAGGCTCTGGCTGAGTTTGAAAATTTTTGAGACTATTTTGAAGATAGTGGCTACAGGATACATTTATGTTGCTTGTCTCATCGCATTGCCTTTTTAGCATCGGTTTTCTCTACAGAATCCTTCTACTGAGCAACTCCTTCTATAGTTGACATTTCTTTTTCTGCAGAATTATTTCATTTTATGTGTCGATTTCATGGGTATTGATGCGACTATTCAATATTAACGGCTCCTCTATGTCTCTTAATATGCATTGTTAATGTTTTAAAATCCTTAAAAAATTGTATTTATTTAAGTATGGTCGTGGAATACTGTAGACGTCTTTATGATTCAGCATACTTGGGTAATGACTTGAGAATGTGGTCTTCAATATAGCGATTACATGAAGTCGTATTTTTTTTTAAAATGTGGTCGATGGTTTTAGGAATGTCTTCAAGGCATTTATTTTGAACAGCTATCGAGTTTCCAGGGGTATGGCAAATAATACTGAGGCAGTCATTGTAGTTAATGATAGGAGGACATGCTTTTAGTTTTGCAAAGGCAGTCGTTGTAGTTAATGACAGGAGGACGCGCTTTTAGTTTTGCAGAGGCAGCTATTGGTTATGGAATCAAGTTTTTGAAGATGGTGAGTGAAAAAGAAAACAAGGGTATTGTGTTCTTAAGATTTAACTTTTGCATGACCTACATGGTGCAATGGCGATGGTAAATTTTTTGATAACTGGTGAATCTGAGATAGAGAAGAGTGAAGTTGCAGTGATATTTTTAAATCAGGCCAGTCTTGTGTAGAAGGGAAAAAGGTGAGATTGTAATGTCCCCTTCTCAAGCGTGATGAACTTAGTTGACCGTTGGCCTATTCCGGAGACCCGTAGGCTACTCGGAGGTTGGAATTAGGGTTTCTTGTCTTGGAGGTTGTTGTTGCTCGAGATTTGGTGATTGAATTGCGGATTCTTTCTGGGTTTTTAGAGAGCTTCGCAGTGGTGTGATTTGCTTTGCGTTCCGAGCACCTTCAGGAATTTACTATTTTTAGTAAATTCTATTTCTGGCAGTGGTCCTGTTGTTCTCAACACAGTTGGCTCTCTTCTTCAGTCGACTCAGTTGGTTTGTTCAATTTTGGCCTTGGGATGCATTTTGTAGAGATAAGTTCATTTTATTTAAAATAAATAATGTTATATTTTAATGTTATATTACCCCCTTGGCCTAGTCTTATAACTTAATGTTGTTTTAAAATGTGGTCCTCAAGGGTGGGTGCCTCATTGAGGTAATTTTATAATTTATTAAGGTCAAAATTGAAGCTTGAGGTTTGGACGCCTATCTTTCAAGGGGTGAATTTCATAAAAGTCAAAAATGAAGCCTTGGAAAAGTGACGCCATCTCTTGGAGGGAAAAAGGTTGATTTCAAATTTGAAATTAGGGCTTCTCTTCTAGAAGCTTCTGGAGGGTCTTCTCAAAATTATAAAAGGATGCCTTTGGTCTTCATTTCACATCTTTGTGTCTACAGTAATGTTACTCTGTCGGAATGGTACTGGGATTGCTTCGAGGAATCAATGCCTCCTAGCCTTGGCTCGACTTCATGCTTGAGAGATAGCATCTAGTGGAGAATATAGTTTGCTTGTGAGAGAATTTGTAGTGAGGATTGCTTGTTGCATTTTGGTTTTGCATATGTAGTTCAGTTTCATGCATTTTAGTGATTTTCTGGAGTTGCTGATGAACATGGCTGTAAGTGAGTTTCAATCATAGATTTGAAAATAAAATTAATCTTCTTCTGGGTATTATCTCATTGCAATCCTTTGGCAAGGGCGACCATATTCTTTGAGTTTCGGATTTTTTGATGAAGGATTGAATTTTGTGGAAGAAAATCGCCCCTCACTAGAGACCGTACCATTTGGGTTTCTTGAAGTTTGTGCAAGAAATTAATATCAGTTTTGGGGTCTGTTTTATTGGTCATTCTAGGGCGCCTCCATCCTAGAAACACTATGCATTTGGTCTTTGGCATTTGGGACGGGTTTTGAGAGAGTTGTGAGCAATTTAGTGGTTATTTTGTATTGCTGATTACTCATTTTAAGTGCAGGTCTATCACAGATCAGAACATAAAGAGAGGTATTCTGAGAGGTGTTATTGGTTTGGGTATTCTTGCTAAGTAAGGGAGAATCGTCTATATCGTTGCAGCACTATTGAGTTCTAAATTCCAGCTCTTGGCAGACAATTCTCTATATATTGTAAGCTAAACAGTAGTACTGTCAGCATCTCATCTCATCTTTCTCTTCATGTTTGTAATACCCACTGAATAAGTGGAAGAGGCTGGCTTGCCGCCTATTTACATTTTACATTGCATTGTAGTAATTGGCATCTCCGTCATATGGTAGCTCCAATTCCATCTTGGGTTGGGAGGCACATTCTTGACGTCAAGTTTACTTTCAGTATTGTAGTTGACAGGGATCCTCTGACCATATGCTCGTCGTCATCTGGTGCATTCTTGGTTAGAGTTATTTAGTATTGCATTGCATTGAGATCCTCTGACCATATGATCACACCTTGCCCATCTCAAGATCCTGGTGTACATTCTTGGTTAGAGTTGAATTCCGCATCGTTTTCGTTTTGAAGCTAACCTTAACGGGTGTGTGTTGCATTGCTCATTGTAATTGAAAAATTGAAAAAAATTGGCTTGGTATATTTAAGAGATCATCGAAAGTATGAAGTTGAGGATATGGAGCTGAAAATGAGATATATTTGTGTTTTCCGAGTGCAGATTAAGAATTTATTCTTACAAGTGAAACAAGGGTCAGGGTGTTGAGTTTTTGTAGTTGTTTTTGACAGCATGTTGTGAAGGTGAGCCTCATAGTACCTGTGAAGGCATTGTTGAAATTTGTATTACAGCCTATTCCTGAAAATACAAAGACAGCAAATTAAGAGGTTGTGTGCAAAATGAAAATACAGAGACAGCAAATTAGGAGGTTGTGTGCAAACTGTTTGAAAATATTCCTTGAGGCCTTAATCAGCAAATTAAGGTTAGATATTGCAAGGAATATTACAGTGGTTTTAGAAGTGTGAAAGCATTGTCATTTTGGTCTATCCCTCTCCTTTAGGTGAATAAATCTAAAGTGTTAGAAGGCCATAGCAACCAAGATCCTTGTTTCACATTTTGGTAAACCTGACGATATTCCTTGAAGGAAAATTTAGATCAGAAGTAGCAAGGGATATTACAGTGGTATCAGAGCGGTTTCCTGCCAACCTGTTGGGTGATGATTGCATTCAATTGGTGGGAAAATCATCCGTGCACAAGTCAGTATTCATTTGGTTTTCAGTTGGACAATGAAAATGGGCTTCATGGCAACATTGTTTAGTGATAAACAGGCATTGAAAGAACTTGAACAATCACAATACAAGCTCAGTCGAGAGTTGTGTTTGGAGCTGACGCTTTCAAATTTTGGATGGCCCAAAGGATCAACTACACTTCCTACCAGCAAAGGTCTAACACCACAAAACAAAGAAGAGGAAGTGATTAGGATGTTTGAAGAGTATAGCACTCTTCCTCAACGTGTTAAGAAGAAACTTTCCTTCAAGTGTTACATAGACTTACACCCGAAACTTTGCAATAAAACCGAGTTTGCGAGGAAGAAATATTACACTATAGCTCATGAATTGTTTCCACCTGAAATGGATTGGAAATCTACACATAAGGTTGATACAGCTCATCATGAGAATGATGTGGTTTCTTCAAGTTCCGATAAGGTATGCAGAAACTTATATGATGAATTTGATAGACATGCTGATTTGACTCAAGGAGACACTGGGATAGCTTTGGGTAATGATTTATCTATATCATCCTTGCAAGAGCTTCTACTTTAAAGGTTGGCATAGATAATGTTGAAAATGAAGTGATTATTGACAAGGAAATTTTACAACATGATAATAGTATGGTGGAGCCACAGAATGATATTCACAGCATTCCAGAAGTTGTTATCAATACTGCTAACAGTTCTGATTTTCATGACAGCAGTGATAAAACTTTGCATCAGCATGAGACAACAGTGACGTCACATGTGCAAAATAATCCTACTGAGTTGTCACATGAAGGGACTCGAGAATTGAGTACTCATGGTGCATTACGTGATGCAGATTCATGTCATAATGAGTCTAATTTTTCAAATCAGACCTTAGGAAACAGAACAGAAAATGCATTTGATGGCAATGAATCTCAGGGTAATGCTTTGGATGGATATGCAGTTACCATGGAAGAAGAAGTGTACGAAGATATGGCTTCTACAACATCTTTTGAGACATCCTATGAGGTGCATAGCAACAGTACCTTAGATGTTGATGTGTGCACTAATGATAGCACACATGAGGCCGTTGATCATGAGGTGAGTGATGTTAATTCAGCCTCATACCATAATGCAATTTTGGGTGGAAAGAATGAGTCACAAGGGTATCATCATCTGGCTGGGCAGTTGAAGGTTAGTGATGATATGATTGCTACAACATTAGAACATTTTGATGTAGCCTGTAAGATGCTGGCAATTTATGGTGGGAGTACTCTAGTGACAGATGAGCACCGCGATAGTGGCCTTTCCCTAGCAAAGTTCCATGCACTCCGAGAAGCTATTGGAATAATGAAACATAATTGTTTGCAGCTACTTGCAAATAGGGACTATCTTCTCGAGCGGGATTGTATTTGTTATGATGCATTGAAGGAAAAGAAACAGGAGGTTGACGAGCTCCCTCATGAGCTTGAGGTGACTATGGACTCGTCGAAGAGCACCCAATTGGCCCTTCAAGTGTCACAATCATGGATAGAGGAGCCTACCGTGGAGTTGAGTTTGGCACAATCTTCACCATCTATAGATTCAGTTCAGGTTTCTATGATGGCAGTTGGTGAGGAACATATATCCACGGATTGTGGTTGTGAGCAAGTTGAGAATGTGATTATATCAATCACAAATACAAGTGCAGTTGATACAGATGGGATGAGTGCATTGGCTGAGAGTTGCAGAGAACCACACATTGCATCAGGTTCTCCTGAGGTTAGTCCCATGACAGATGATGCAGGGCAAGTTATTGATAGCTCTTGTGACATGGTAGTTGACTCTCAAGAGAGTTGTGTGACAAAACATGACGCTACTTCATCTTCTTCACAAGAGATATGCAGAGTATCATCTAGTTGGGAGATTGGTTCTTACGTTGATTTGTTTCCCTCTCCTGGAAGCAAATCAGTCATTTCATCCCATGTAGTTGATTATGATCGACAGATTATTGAGCCAATTTAGGAGTATGATTCAATTTACTGTTCAAAGGACTTAGATTCAGATCAAAACAGAGTGATTATGATTCAATTTACTATTCAAAGGACTTAGATTCAGATCAAAACAAAGTGATTGTGCAGTTTGTGATTAATCCGTTATTTGAGTTTGATGGTGGTTCAACCTATGATAATCCACTCTTCGAGTTGGAAGCCGATCACACCCCTGATATTAGTGTTTGGGATCTTTCCAGTGCATCGGGATTCCAAACAAGGCTCACGGAGGAGATTTCAGAGGTATACATGGTGGGGAGTGCGTACAGCTTTTCATTTGATCCTCATGTACATGATTTATTTCAGATGCACAATTCAGTGATGCATGTAATGGACAACTTGCCTTGCACAGAGATTGGAAGCAAATACAGGCAGACTTTTGAGTTGCTTCCTTTTAAGGCTCATACTCCTGCGACACCTGATGGCGAGTTTGAGTTGGGACAGCCTTATCAAGAGGAGATGATTTCTTCTAGGACTTGCATGTTGGATGTTGGTGATGGTCTAGCCTCTTTCCAGGGAGTAGATGGCATTCATGATGGTATTCTTCTCACTTCTGATAGTGAGTCAGGGCATTTGCAGTTGCTTTCGGAGGGAGGACTTGATGACATAGCTGCAATGAGTTGTGAGTCTTCTTCAGATACAGCCAGTACAGGAGGGAGTGCACATGACTATTCGAGTTTCCCCTTGGCGCAGTTAGAGGAGTATCATTTCGATTGCATCTTGAGGTGTGCTCATTAGTTCACTTTCAGACCACATACACAGGATTTGACGATGTCTTTGATGGCACAGAGAGGTGGGTTGAATAAGGGGTGTTCTAGACAGATTTGGTATGACTTGTTTCCAACCTCAAATGGTGATTCCGAGTTTGGAAAGTCTTCACCTTGTCTCTGCTGATGATTAACACCTTGATTCATGATCTGTCTGGTCATTGATGAGGTTGCGCTTTTTCTACCTGACCGTATAGTGAGGAGGCTTCATCACCCTTTAGTCCATGCAGAGGAATTGTTGACAAGTTTTGTGCATTGATTAGGCTTATACTATCCACCGCGGGATGCATGCTGCTACTCCCGTAAGATGGTCAAGGTCAAGTACTCACCAATTGCGGGGAATTACTTTTGCGGTGGTCTGCGTCATTTATCGCGTTAATATGTATCCGATAGGGCTTGCTACTCCCATGTCATGTAGATTTCATATGGACAGCTAGTTTAGGGATGATTTTAAACAAGGCGATGGTTGTGAAGTATGTTTACATCCTTGAGGAATTAGCGATGTCGTGATCCTTACTCGCATTGACAAAAATGGATGCGAGTTTAGATTGCATTGGGATTCAGCAGGACAGAAATAGTAAACATGTGCTTTGGGATGGGTCCCAGGTTGGCTTCCATGTCCAGTAATGGTGAAGTTGAGATCACTGTTGAGCAATAGAACTCGGTGGGTGTTTTACACGGTAGACTTCTATTCTAGGATTTGGAATCTAGTATATGTTGGCGACTCAATGTTGGACTTGCCTTATGCATCCGGGTTCTTGGCCTAGGTTCACCGGGGAGTATTGATGCATGTACATGGTGTGGTACATTTATAGCTCCACTTCAAGTTCTCATGTACATGAGTTGGGTTCGATGCACAGTTTCAGCACGCATGAATTGGACAGTTGGTCGGTTATCTATTTTTGCACAGTTGTGGTTGTTGGTGCTACAGGAGTTAGTTGGGGTTGTGTGGGACATTTCACAATTCTTCTTTTGGGCCTTCCGAAGAGTGGAGTTTCTTTGCAGTGGAGATTGCTTGGGGACAAGCAATTTCAGGGAGGGCGGACTATAATGTCCCCATTTTCGTGAGCATTAGTTTTTGGGGCCTTTAGCCTATTCCTGACCTTCATAGGCTAATGAACATGGTTAGGGGGTCTCTTGTGGCAGATATCTAGTCAGTTGATGGGTTCCATTTCCTGGATTCAGTTGACTTGGAGAAATAAGGAGTTTTATTAAGATATAATGTTTAATTATTATTCAAGGTAACTTTAATAATAATAATTATTTTAATGTTATGTAATAATGTTATATTTGCACTTTATATTATAAAGTGATATTTTAATATTTTGTAAAGTGCAAATGATATAATATTATTAATTATTAAAAAAAAAAAGTTTCTAGAAGGGCCGACCTAGTCTTGGGAGAAAAGTATAAATAGACGGGGTTGGCCATTGTTTCTTTATCCAAGACATTTGACACTTGACTTTGATATGCTTGTTGTGGAGGAGCCTTAGGGTTTTTGCACACTACATTAGAGGTCTTTGGGTACAAAATATCCCATTGATTTGCATAACTGAGGTAGTGAAACTATCTACTGAAGGGTTGCAGCTGTTGGAGGAGATATCTCACTCTTCTCACCATTGCAAAATTTGTGGCCAAAGGCCAATTTTGGAGAAGTTTGGTTTAGGGTTGATGGAAGATCATTTTGCTGATTGGAGACATCATTCTCATCTTCTCTAAAGGACGATTTTGGAAAATATAATATTCTAATATAATTTTCAGACTTCATAGCAGCTTGTTGGGGAGCCACGAATTCATTCAAGGAGGTCTCAATGGGCATCGATTTTTCCTTCTAGTTGGAGCGCTCCACTCTTGGGGTTGAGTCAATGAAGATTGATGCCGGTTGGAAGTCTAGGAGGCTGCGATTTATTTAATATGGACATTTATATCAGAACAGGGGCGGCTGATTGAGGACATCGATTTAGCTTGAGGGAGGACCATTTTGAATTGATATTGGTTGCTACATCATTTTCTATCAAGGGCACTTCTTATAATCAGGTTCCTCTACATTGTTTGCATCCATCATAGCATGTAGAATAATATTCATTGCAGCTGTAGGTGCATGTTTTAATCAGCATTATCATATATTTGATGTCTATTGTAATGCCAAGAGTCTTGGCCTTTCTATATCAGCGTTGTATTGGGTAATATATCTCAATAAAGGAGTTATAAGTTGCAGGTCATATATTTGTTGTAATAAGCATGTTTATATCTTTCATGATCAACATATTAGTTTGCATGCCAATTGTTTGACGAAATGTCAATTGGCTGTAGCAATATATTTCTCATGTAGAATTCATGTATATGCATTCAAAAGAGACAAAAAGAATTGCATTGTCATCTCAGATCTTTGCCTAGACATTGTAGAGTTAATTTGCAAGCATTTAAACTTATTAGAGACCATTTGAAGACAAGCAAGCAAACTGAAAAATACAAAACAGCAAGTTAAAGGGGTTGTTGGAGAAGTGTTTGACAATATTCCTTGAGGCATTAATCAGCGAATTAGGGTCGGATATTGCAAGGATATTACAGAGGTTGCAGAAGTGTGAGCATTGTCATTTTGGTCTATCCCTCTCCTTTAGGTGAAAAACCCTAAAGTGTTAGAAGGTCATAGTAACCAAGATCTTTATTTCGCATTTTAGTAACCCTAATGATATTCCTTGAAGGAAAATTTAGATCAGAAGGAGCAAGGGATATTACAAAGCCTCACAGTACATGTGAAGGCATTGTTGAAATCTGTATTACAGCATTATTCACTTTGCAAAATCTGAAGTTGGTGCTTCAGTCACTAAAGTTGGAGCTTCAGTTGTTTGGTGAGCTGGTGCTCACGCTGGAGTTGGTGCTTCAGCAGTTCGGAGTAGGTGCTTCAAAGGAGAGTTGGTGCTCTCAGTGGGTTGGTGCTCATCTATGTAACTGGGTCGGTGCCCTTTGAAAAAATAAAAGCAATATTTTGCCATGGTTTTTTACCCGAAAAAGGTTTTCCACATAATCCTGGTGTTCAAATTGCTCGTGTTTCAAGTTACTGATTTGTGATTTGATTTTTGTTTCATACGAGTTATCTGGTTTAAAGTTTTTAAAAATTTTAAATACTGATTCACCCCCCCCCCTCTCTCAGTATTTGTTGAGCGATCTTCAGAAAGCACAATAGCGGCAATGGCATTTAAAATTTACTAACGTGTCATAAGCGTTCACCCAAAATAGGCACCCAAATTGTAACTCTCACTACCAAAAATAGAGCTACATGACAAGTGTAAGCACCTATCATAATGTTGGTCAAGATTCCAAAGTAATTCCCCTCTTACAAGCTCTTACATGTCATAAGAATAATTCATAATGTTCTCATAGGATCTCACACAAGTAGTATGTCCCAAATCTACTTAAAATGGACAATATAAATAACCTCTTACAACGTCAACAAATACTGACACTTGGCAAATTATGCCACATCAAATTCCCACACCTCATTTCCATGTGAGGCTAATTTAAATAAACCGAAATATAATAAAATGCACGAAAATGCTAAATAATTAAAATAATAAATCCAGAAATTTTGAAAGGTCGAAACACCTTACTTCCCAACAAAAATGCCATTTTTTCTTCAAATAAATTTTACAAAATATGTATTTTTCTTTTTTAAACAATTGTTGAAATGGAAGATGATACGACATCCAAGATATATGCCTAGGAGATGTGGAGCATCTATCAATGTTTCAATGATGTCTACACATTCCAAAGGACCTCACCCTCCACCTTTTCCCCACCTTCCTTCAAAACAAGATAAATCATAGGGATGCCAAAAAATCCTTGAAACATCCCCAACCCTTCCACACCCCTGTATCCCCAAAATGACAAACAGCCCTCAAGGACAGGGAACGCATCCCTTTGTAACACTACTAAATACCATGATTTCTAGACCAACAAGAGTATAACCAGCTATAAAGTTAGAAATTGCTAAAATCAATACCATGTTTTTCAGACTAACAAGAGCACAACCAACAACATTCTTGAACATTGCTGGGTGAAAAGATCTCGATTGGAACCTCTTGAAGAGGATGTAATCTTATATATATTGATACGAAATGATTCCAACATTTGTGATGGATTAAATTTCAAGACATTAGATGGAAACTTTTCAGCAAGCAAAAGAAAATAGCACTAACCCTCTGATGAGCAAATTAAACCTCCAACTAAGTTGGAATCGAACAAGTCTTTATAAAAGACTGATAAGAAGGCAAATTGTATAAGTTTTCTATTGAACCAAATGAACTACAACCAAATCCAATCAGAAAGTAACTCAAATTTTCATCCTAACATTGAAACAATGTTGCACAATACATCAGTTTTTCTGATTCAGATAAATGAATATTACCTTGCTTCAAGAGTTAAAGCAAAAGATAGGACGTCCCAGGTTCGACTCACTCCAACCTCCTTAGGCAGATGGAGGAAGGTGTACGGGAGGCACTGTTGATGATATAGTACGGCGCAACGTTGGAGCGTGGTGGTCGAGCCTGACGAAGAGGAGTTCGGAGGTCAAAGGACAGTGGACGAGGAGGACTGTCAAAGGACAGAGGAAATGGAGGACTATCAAAGGACACTGGCAAGGAAGGCGCAGAAGGATTGGCTAAGGGAGGATGCACGGGGAGCCCAAGAAGAACGGGGAAGTCAGTAGACAGTCTATCATAATCGGACCCAGGCACCAAACTGGTCAGTGCCTGGCTCCCATATCAGTCTGTAGGACCTCCAAATCTTGCTGTCATAATTCAGATCAGCAACAAAAGTATTTTCAAGCATGCTTCTAAACCAATGCCAAACCAAGAGCAACACTCCACACTCCATCCCTATCCAAGAGGATGCACAATGCTTCCTTTGGAGCAAATTGATTTCACTGAAAGAACTCCAAGAAATATTCACGTCTCACATCAAGAGTCTCAATTTGACAAATCAAATTAGCCAATAACTCGCTGTCCCAAAAAGTAATGTATGAGTTGGTACCATAAAATTCACTGTCAACCATCAATGAACAACCCATACCTGAACTTTGACCATACGGAAACATTCTCTTGCTTATTTGTGGCAGAAATTCAGTCCAAATAGGCGGTGGAGAGGCCTGGAAATGAAGTAACCAGCTTCCTAAGAGGTCTGAAATAATCATCTTGAGATCTGATTTTTGGAAAATCAGCATCCAAGAAGACAAGCAGCAGCTGCAACAAAAGAATTTTCCATCAAAATGAGCATAAATGCTCATGAACCAAGCTAGTGGCACCTTTAGCAAGAGACCCCATGTCACCACAAACCAGTTTCTAATCATATTTCCTTCCCAGAACAACAATGTATGATCAGAAATAAAGAACCAATGACATAGAAAGAAGGGAGCAGCAAACATAGAACAGAATTTTTGACACTTATTTCTCCATCCAACCTTCTTTTTAAGCATTCCATTCTTCAAAAGAAAATGCTTGAGATCCCAAATACTGATTTTCAATTGAAGACATTTTCCAACACATAAGCAAATGGTCACAAATACATTCTGAATTTTATATGCCGGTCTATCTATTTTAAAATTACCTTCTTCCCAAGTAATGCCAGGATCCCAAACTAACAACCATGAAGAACCACTTCTCAAACTGAGAACTGCTCTCACGCGAATCCTTTGATTTGCTCGTTCCATCTGAATTGCCACTTCTTGAAACTCCAAGAAGTATTCAACCATCCTTTGTTCGTTGAAGAGATCAAATCCAAAATCTTGTGATATGACTTGCAGGAAAGATTCCATGAATCCTTCATCAAATACAATTCTAAAATCTATCACTCTAAGAGAAGATGGTGATGAACTAAAATCTGACAAGAGCCTCACAAGCATCCTTATCAAATAATGAATTAAACCTTCATCAACATGCCAATCATCTCTTTGTTGATGAACGATAAGAATGTCTTCATTTCTTTGTAATCCAAGAGTTACCAATTCTTGTTGAATGGTTGCACTAGGAGCAGTAGTAGATTCAACTTGTGCAACTCACGTATTAACTCTCCAATGCTGGAAGACAAACTCAAATCCCCTTCTTCAGTAATCTTTGAAGCAATTTCTTCATCATTTTCAGAAAGATGATTTACATAAACCTTACTAGCACCTTCTTCATACAAGAGATTGTCAAAAGCTTGAAAAACTTGAGAATTTGAATGCTTTGGTCTCTCAGGTTAACATTCCAAATCATATGTTTCTTGTATGAGATCAAGCTCATCAAGAATTTCTTGAAGCTCCTCTGCTCTTCTTTTGTTTTCTTGCTCCCATGAATATTGAACAACAAAAATCTGATTCTCTGCTTCAATTAGAGTCTCATGCACTTCTTGCAACTTTGCTTTGGTAAGCTCATTCCACTCCAAAGCCTTGTCAGCAATATTGGCCACTATGTCTTTGTCGTGAATGATGTGCAAAAGACTAGATTTAATTTCCTCTAAGGAAAATTTAATGGATTTCATATCATCAATAGAAATGCAACACACAACTTCTCCCCTAGGCACATCATGAATCAAATGCTCTACTTGCCTATAAATTCTATCAAGTTTTGACAAAACTTGAATACCATTATCAAAAATGTGTGAACTTGAGCTGCAATCTTCATATGCTGACTGAGATGATGTAGAACCCCTTTGATGGATAAAGATTTCAAAATTGGTTTGAGTTGTACTCCTCAACTTGTCTAGCATGTGATGAACACTCTTCATCATTCCATCCATAGTGCCTTCCAATTCCTTAGCTTTTTGCCTTAGCTTGATTTCAGGTGAAGAGAAATCTGTCTTATAACTACTAGAAGCTTCACCTTCCATGTTGTCTTCTACACATGAATCAAAAGAATTGATCAAATCAACTTTGAAGTAGAAAGTGACTTCAGCTTCCTCTTTCTTCTTCTCCTCCTTGACTTGACTTTCAAACCAGCCTTCTCTGGAATTGTGAAGAAGCAAATTGTTGATTGAACACATATCTTCAACCAACCGAACTTCTCCTTTATTTGGATCTGCATTTATGGCCTCTTCATGCATCTCCGTTTCAACTTTTGTTTCCAAAAGTTCTTTCTTGGAATCTTCAACATGAGGCTTCCTAACACAAGTCAACTCATTGTTCTCCTTTGTAGAAAACAACAGTACCTCACTAGTCTTCAAGGCTTCCACTAATACATTACATTCTTCTACAGAATGCTTGGGTAAGTGCAAATTCGCGGATACCCCTTGAACTTTTGCAATGTCTTCAAAGGGATTCCAACTTTCAACCTCCTCTTCAGCTTTAGAAATCTCTTCTCTATTTTCAACAGTCTTCTTCAAAAATGGTTTCAATTTATCTTCACATTGACTGAAAATTTCTTTAACTAACAAATCAGCAGTGGGAGAAATCTGCTCTTCACGTTTGTAAGCATCCAAGAGAAGAGTTTGGACACTTTCAAGAAGATTATCAACTTCTTTAATTGTAGAGATTAGAACATTCATGACAGCTGCAAGCATACTCTCTTCTTGCTCACTCCAGGTCGATGTGAAAAGATAATTAAACAAGTGATAAATCTGATTCTCCATCTCCAATTCTATCAATAAGATGCAAGCACTAACTTCAGAAAATGTTTTTAAAACAGCTGCTCTTCTTGGAAACAAGCTACTACCAGTTTCATCCAAATCTTGCAAACTTTCCACTATCATATTGTTGGCGTAAAAACTAACACCTCTGGAGTGCAGGTTTTGTACGGACAGCTATGCACACTGCGTAATGAGTGCTCTTCAAATTAGGCGGGGAAGCTCCCTCGTAGTGCTGGAATACGTGGAAAAGAAAAGTAATCTAAGTCCTATCTTTTTTTCTCAGCTGGAAGAGGCACAAGGTTAAGAAAACCAAGAACGTTGCAGCTAAGGATTTTCTGGTTTCGCAGATCATTAACTACAACTAAACTAACTACTTTAAATCTATCCAGTTTCCTCAAGAAAACAGAGCATGAGGAAATGGAGCAGGGATGATTATCTGACGATAAGTCGGGTACGGACTCACAACGTGAAGGCAAGGTGGCACAACTATCTGCTTGTCTGAATAGGCTTATTGGAAACAACAATATACGATAAACTAAGTACAGATTCTCAACTTGGAGGCAAGGTGGCACAACTATCAGCTCAATCTGAATAAGTTTATTATTAACACACATCATACGATAACCAAGAACAGATTCTCAACTTGAAGGCAAGGTGGCACATCTATCAGCTCAATCTGAACGAGTTTATTGAACACATAACATAAAGGATAGCCAACTAGGATAATAAATTGCATAGGCGAGACACGCATACAATCTACCATCAACTAGCCACTATATCTAACTAAGGCAAGCATTCACCATCATAATTGCATGAAACCCTATGTGGCATAACAATTCATCACAATAGTAAATACTCATGAACAGATACAGAACGAGCAATATTACAGGCAAGGTAGGCACA
>VDFB02380588.1:0-78901 GCA_007258455.2 Sequoia sempervirens
ATATCATATTGTGGTTGAGTCGATTGACATTCATGGTCGGGTTCACTTCCTCGTCACCTCTGAGCACGGGGGGTGAGTTACTTTGTAATTCACATGGTTGGGTGGAACGTGCTCCGCACCCGTTGGGTTCCCCATCAGCGTCTTGTCTTCTCAGCTTTCTACAGTGGAGTTGTACCAGTGATCAGTTGTACTTCATGTTCATCATTCTTGTATCAATCCCCATGTTGGGAAATTTCAATGTAATTCATGTATCAAAGAAAATTGTAATGTAATATTATAACAATGATGTAATAGTTAGGATCGGTTGTAACTTTATTAAGAGATGTATCATGGATGTAATTATGCGATGTTTATTATTCTCGCATCATGGTTATTGGATGTATCCTTATCCTTGATTATCATTATAAATGTTATTGTTGTAATCTTTGTTTTCATTTGTGTTTAGTGTTGCGATATAACCTCGTGTACTTGAGAACTAAGTGTGTTAATGTTATGTATTAATGTTATGTGGTTATGGTTAATGTCATTGCATGTTTAATTTAATTGTTTAAAAAATAAAAAATATTTGCATTGTGTGTGTTCTCTGGGGTTTGCACGACGGGCGTTACAACTTGGTATCAGAGCGTAGGTTCATACACTGGGCACTATGTGTGCTCACTATGTAACCTTGCGTTTAGTCTCTAGAGTCTAGAGTTTCACTTTACCGTTGTCATTGTTGTGAACCTGAGCATTGTGTGTGTTCTCTGGGGTTTGCACGACGGGCGTTACAACTTGGTATCAGAGCGTAGGTTCATACACTGGGCACTATGTGTGCTCACTATGTAACCTTGCGTTTAGTCTCTAGAGTCTAGAGTTTCACTTTACCGTTGTCATTGTTGTGAACCTGAGTTTCTTCCGTTAGCCGGTCTCAGGGCAATGGTGCAGGAAACTGATGGGAATGGATAGGACCCTCGGTGTAGTGCGCAATGCACCGATATCCTTCCTATCAAGGATGCACTATGAACCCTTGTGTCATTGTGTGATGTGTTTTCCAGTGATGTGAGTTATGTGTGTGGTTTGTGGCGTACTCTCTGTATGATTGTTGTGTGCTTACTCTTATCTATTTAATGGCTTCCTGGAGTAAGCCATATCCTTGGGGGGGGAGGATGTAATACCCCCATGTTACTAATACTTGTATTATTATTTCTTACTCTTATGTGTGAGCTTGATGCTAATTTCTAATGGTGATTAGTTCACTGTCTTGGCATGTGAGGATGCCTCCTGTATTTCAGAAATCTTATTTCCTTTTGTTACCGGCTTCCAGGAGTAAGCCGATTTTATGGGGGGGAGGATGTAGTACCCCTCCTTTTACTAGTTGGATTTATTATTTTTCTATGCGTTCGTTTGTTACTTGTGACGATGATGGTACTGTTATTGTGTGAGTTAGATAGTTAGACATTAATGATGTTGTTATTCCATTAGTAGACTGTTGATGATTATGTTTATACACTTGAGGATTTGATTATTGCTTATGACATTGTGGTTGGTTAGATGTTAGTTGATTTTCAGAATTATATTATGATGCAATGATTTAATGAATTATGTTAGGTGATGATTGTTAGTTAGAAATGTTGATGTATTGGTTATATTATAATTGTTAGAATAGGTGTGATGAATGACAATATGGCATCACTCATTCGCGAGTGCCCTGCTATGTTGCGATTCCTTCTCACAATGCAGTACTTTGATTTAATGCTTTGATGATTATATATATATATGTATGCACATGTACACAACTTCGTTTGTATGCAGGATTTGCAGGTACAAGTCTCGATTCCACCTGCTTCGGCAGGACAGGGCGAGCACCAAATAACCCAATAGATAAATGTTGATACAGAGGTGACGATGAAGTCCTCCCGTCCCATGACGTCAGGTCGTCTCGTTGTTTGGTATTGTTTACTTTGTGTAATTGTTGTCATTTGTGTTTTGCGTTATGTGGTATGTCGTGTTTTATTAATGTGAGTATTTAATAGGTTGTGATTTAGTTAATTGAATGTGGATAATAATTGTTTATTTTAATGTTGATTTATTTGTATGAAAATATTTAAATGTTTTATTTAATTTTTATAAAGTCATGTGTTTTGATTAAATGATAATTAAATATTAAAGGTATTTTAATTATTTTAATTAATTATCAGGTGGGGATAATTATTAGAATAATTTATTTAATTAAATAGAAAATGTGTTGTGCAAGAAAGTGGTAAAAATAGAAATTAAAACAAATAAAACAAATAAAAGAAAGAAAAGTTGTGCAAACGAATAGGAATTTAGATCTAATTAAAAAGTTAGCTTTTAAAGAATGATTTTTATTTTATTTCTGATTTTTGTTGAGATTTGAGGGAGGAATATTATCTTTTAATTAATTTAGAATTTTTTTTAAAAAAAAAAAGGTTTTTCACACACACTGAGGATTAGGGATACAGAAGTGGGGCAAGAGAGATTGGCTGGGTATTTCTGAAATTTTAGAAGGAGAGTTTTCATCGGTTTCTGGTAATTGTTTTTTTTGGAGAGGTTTCTGAATAAGGAATCAGATTTGAGTTCGAGGGCGAAATTCTGCAGAAGAGATTTGGAGGCACGATCAAGGATCTCTTCAAGGTCATCAGAATCAAGTAGGCATCTTCAAACTTCCGAATAAGCACTGGACATCAGGTTCCGCTTATATTTTCCTCCTAGTATTTCCTCCTTCATCTTTTGCTTCAGAGAAAACAAAACAAAATTTAGTGAATATGATTTATGTGAAGAGGGAAAAATAAAGAAATGCTTCCAACTTGTCAAAACAAAAACCCTTAGCTTCTAAAATATTCAACTTCACAACAATAGAATTTAAGGAAAAATAATTTCTTTTCTTTTGAGAATAATAAATCTGAATGAAGGCTGTAATTATATGTTTATGTATGAGCTATGGATTGCTATGTATTTTTATTCTCTTATCCTTATTTTATCCTCTGTACTTGTAATCGGGATGATATATATATTCTTATGTATATACATATGGTGTTAGTATGAATCATTAAACCTGTTTAGATTGATTTATTAATTTTATTTTATTTTTCTTATCTGTATTTTTACTGTCAACTTGAAAGAAATCTTAATTTATGTGAAAATTTTGAGGTTCGAGCCGAAGGACGTGTAATGCCTTGAATTTTACACTAAAATAAACTTAAGGACAAAACACAAATTTCAAATTTCGGCCATAAACCCTAACACAATTCCCAAATATTGCTTCCTACACATGAACCTCATGAAAGCCTAACAAACATTAGACCAATAATTAATAAGGACCTTGGCCATCAACACAATTGAGTTGACAATCAATGTCCAATTTCAAATGGAGATATAGAATCTACATCACCAAGGTAGGCTTGATTAATTCAGCTAACTCATCAATAAACATAGACTTAGTTCAAGTCACAAGTTATGCAAATAATATATATGTATCAATAGTAACTTAAATATTTAATAAGAGGACAAGCCTAGGGGTCAGACCTAATTCCTCGGGGGCTCGTCCCTGACGGCCTTGCCTACGTATATACTTCGCAAAGGAACCGTAGTTCGACAACTAGACTTCAACCATCTCCCCCATGGTTGGATAACAAAGGAATACGATCACAGAGTTAAAAAAAGGATGGTTTCACAACAACTTCCAACAGAAACCACTAACACCTCTCCACACTATAATAATAGGTAATAATAGATCAAGGTCAAGGGTTATGACTGGACCCACATATAGGATCTACCAAGAATATATATATATATATATATATATATATATATATATATATATATATTTCACCAATCTTCAATAATGTTACATTGGATACTCAATTTTCATACCTATGAATTGATAAGTGAATTCAATGTTCTCTAGAAAGCATAGTTTTGCATAAAACAAAACAATTTGTGGCTTATCCTAAAACAAACGTGTAAGAGAGATTAGGGAAAATAATACTTCATGTTTAATCCTCAAATTCCCAATATAAACTTTGTTACCAAAGTATACTTTTATATAACTATTTATTTATCTAGTTGTTTACTTACCCTTATATTAAGTTTTATTTTAGAAAATAATTTAAAAAGGATTATAAGAATAAAGGCATGGTATAATATTTCTCACGTATAAACATAATAATATAATTCCCTAGAGAAAATAAAATAAAGGGAATGAAGTGATATTCTTTAAAGAAAAGCTAATAATTAAGTTTAAGAGAAAAACCTCTTCCTTTAGAATATGGGAATATATTCCCATCTACCCTATTTAGGGAATATCTTA
The DNA here is from genome assembly GCA_007258455.2 of Sequoia sempervirens. NCBI lineage: Eukaryota > Viridiplantae > Streptophyta > Pinopsida > Cupressales > Cupressaceae > Sequoia > Sequoia sempervirens. The sequence goes on from VDFB02380588.1 coordinate 4,310, forward strand.
ACCCTAAAGATTTCCACGTTGACTTTTTTTTGTTTTGTTTTTCTTTTAGAATCAAAATAGAATTGCATCTTATGAGGTGCCATCGTGGGGCCTTAGGCGGAAGTTCTCCCACATCTCGTTCGTTGCTGTTATATTTTTATCTTATATTATTTTCTTATTTTATTTTATTTTATTTTTCTTATTTCGTCATTTATTTTGTCATAGATTTTAGCTCCATGAGATGCTTTCATTCCAAGTCAATGGTATCAATACCAAACGGTTCATATAAAATTAACACAGCATTAAAGCCGAATCCCTCTCAGTTCTGAATTTGTAAAAAAAAGATTTGATTGAGTAAATGAAACAGGAAAGTAGTTTTGAAATGAAAGAACAGATTGAACATACATTTTGAAAGGATATAAACAATTACATCGAATGGGGATCTTTCTGCAACATTAGGTAAAGGGAACACAAAAAGCACCAAACATAAGTTGCTAAACAGTTTGTTATTATTACAACAGCCATGCCTTCTAGCATTACAAACTGTTGCTTTGGAGATTTTAACATTGACCATAGCATTGGAAATTTCACAGAATCTCTAGAAAAGCTTATTCTAAAATTGGCGAAGCAGAGAATTGTTGATATGGAAAATCTTCCCCCTCATGGAGAGTATTCAATTTGCATCTAAAGATATATATATATATATATATATATATAATTGACTAAACCGCAAGCAATAAATTTATCATATGATTTACTGATATAAATTTTCTGACAAATGTAATAGCTTTTTGTGCTAGAACTAGGACATTAAGGAATGTACAACCAAAAAGAATCAGGAATATGCTCAGCTGCTCTTCCTATTCATATGTTTAAAATACCCAATACTGTGCTCAAGGTGAGTGTGAAAAGGGAAACAACTCTCGAGCCCCTCATACATCTATGACACTGTTTGGGTGTATGGATATTTGGCATAATGATGTTACATTGCATAACCACAGTTCAAATGCCACCTACCTTTAAACCACACATTATTCTGAAAGCTAAATTTTATTCCTACTTAAGTTTTAAGATAGATAAGTAAATGATACATTGGGTCCAGTTCACTGTAACTAGGCTCTGCCAAGCAAAAGATTGTGTGGGTGGCGTAGCTGAATAGTTTGCTCAACTACAATATTCAGAGAGAGAATCACCTTTCTTTTCTTTTCTTTTTTTTGCAGAAATTTATGCTGAAAAATTACAGAGAATATAAGAATTTGAAGAATGACAGAAGCAAGAATACTTGGACGAGAACTAGACTGCTGGACCACAGGTGAAATAAATGCACACTAATTAGAACCATTCAGTCACAGCAAGGTCTTAAACAACTAGTTTAAAATCTCTATCAGAACATGGAAATAACGCAACGTCCTCAATTCTTACTGAAGGTAAGATAAACACAGTACCCACTATGGGTTTTGAGTTGTATTACCCTTACATGATATTTCTCTTGAAATGAAAAGCTAGCACCGAAATACACAAAATAGATTTGTTCGATTAAAAGACTTATCATTTGGAAAACTACATCTGATCTATTTAATAAATGTTGTTACAGGAAAAGCATCCCATAATCGAATAAAACAAAGATAGGAATACACATGAATCTATCAATAGGAAATAAAATAAAAACTCTTGTGCGTATATGCAACCTACATACTTGGCAATGCTAAGAAACCCCTTCGCATTTTCAGAATCTCACATCGTCCCTCCGCCGGAAAGTACCCAAAACACCAGCACTTCACATGGAGCTACCTCCCACGCATGCTAGGGAAGGCTTCAATTTAAACTGGTAGCAATTATGTCCCTGCTGAGCCTACCCCTTTCAATGACAATAAAGCAACATAGAGACTCTCTGGCATTTTCCTTAGTGCTTTCTTTACTTTTCTATGTAAATATTTGAAATGAAACAACTAAGCGCTCCAATCTTCCTTAGCTCGGCCTCCCCACAGATCATCACTACCCACTTCTCTCCATACTCGAAAACCTTCTTCCTCTCAAAACCTCCTGAGAGGAGATTCCCACTCCCGTCTATCTCTCCTCCTGTTCTTTTTTTTTTTGTACCTATCGTTCCTTGCCTAAGACGACTGTCGCTATTCCTTGGGTCCCTCCGCCTCATAATTATTTAGCCTCTCTTTTTCCCTTCGGTTGGTAGGATCTCTGTCACATCTTTATTTTCAGATTTTAATCTGCCTGACAAGCACTGACCTAGATGGTAAGATCGCTTGACTTCATTCCCCAGATGTTATGCGTAATAGATTAGATATAATGATCGGAGCAATGGACTAGACTAGCGATTGGGAGAGGTTGGTAACACAATAAATTAAGGGTGATCAGATGTCCCATCTACCATGCCGATTCAATGCTTCTTATCTTCAATATTTGTTAGTATGGTTGTTAGCATACAAAACACTCAAATTTTGGAGGAATTTGATACACAGTCATGTCAAGGTCATGCAAGATATGATATAGAGAACACCCTTATTTCTAAAAGAACTTGAATTTGAATATCTAAATATTATACATCTTAATCTGTTATGCCTACCAATGTTACAAAAATCAGCTTATAATTATTAACATATATGTACACCTCTAATTGTTATTTGGTAAGAATTAAATTTAAAACTCGTGTAGATAGATAGTGCAACAAAAAGTCAAAAGATCTATGTTCCTCAAATTTCATCTTTATATGATTTGACTATTGAAACATTTAAGGTTTGTACCAATTTATAGTGTGTCTCAACAATTTATTTTGGTTACTTTATTCCTCCATTGGCCTATAGGTAAATCACTTTAACTCCTTCCAAAATAATAAAATTTAGATTGCAATTGCTTGGGATTTCAAAAGAGTAAACCACTAAAGTAAATTGGAAACTAATTTCTTCTAACCTCAATCTTTAGTTGATATATAAAATCACAAGGTTGAAGATTTAATCCTAGAGTTAGGAAAATTGATTAAATCTTACTATTATTATTATTTGCTTGTGTTCGTTTAAAATACTCTATAGATGTTAGGAAAACAATAAATTGGAACTAAATAATTTTACAAAGCAACTATATAATCTAAACAAGGAGTGTTAGGCAAGTACATTAATGTAATACAATTTAACTCAAACCATGCTCTTCCACAAAATAAATTTAGTTAACAATAGTTTATTTACTCGATCTGTTAAAGTACCATAGGATTTTTTTATTCTTTTATTTATTTTAAATTTCAATGACACATTTAATTGGAGCTATTTAAGTTATTTTTGTTGTAATTCATATTAAACCAATATCATAATCTAATAACTACACGTGGAAAGATAAAGTCATTGCATGATTCAACATAGATATATAATAGCTATCATGATTAATTTCATTCTGATATAATAATTAAAATATCTTTAGTGGTAAGCATGCCTTCCTATAATTGGAAATGTTAATATCACACACCTATCAATATAGGGACCTATTTGTTGGGGATAAACCTTGAAATGGTAGAGATATGGCTAAAACTAACTTGAATAATATAATATCCATAGCCAAAACCATAGAACCAATGCTATCATTTAAAATAAAACTAATGCACGTCCATAACTAAAGAATGTGTCTACAACCAATCGAATATGCTAATTTTAAGATACCCTATAAGACCTTCATTATATAAATATGAAAATGATGTCGAAAAGCTCCTCGATAGGTGGGGTCTCACAGGACGGTCGTATTGCATTAAAGAATTGTTTATTTGCGTTTATATAAAAGTTATTTAAAAAAAAGATAAACAAAGTTTATTTTAATTAGGAAATTCTTTATAAAATAAAAAAATAATAATAAAAGAATTTTTGAATGATGTGAAGGCTTGGGAAAGGGTCGGCCATAGGCCGCACCCTGCCCAAGCCAAGGTCCTCCTGTGCGCTGCAGTCCCAAGGACTGCCGCGACAGTCCAGAGGACTGCTAGGCGCAGTCCTTAGGACTGCGAGCCAGTACCTGCGTACCAGCGGCGGCAGCTTGGTAAAGCCCTGCCTTTATATAAATTTTAAAATTATATCTTTATTTGTTTTTATTTTAAATTCTGTTTTAAAAATATTCTGACTACGTACATTATAATTCTTTTATCTTTATTTAATTTTATTTTATTTTCATGAGTTAGTTTTAATATATGTTAAATTGGATATCTATATATATATTTATATCTAAGAGCTTATTATTTTATTAAAATACTTTATAAAGTTATTTATAATATTGTTAAGTTGTTAAAAATAATTTTGTAAATAACGTGTTAATTGGTATGTATTATTATATGATGATATAGACTCTTGTGTATTTGTTCAGTTGGGATAAAACAGTATAACAACATTTTATGATTATATATAATTATGTGTGGTTGATCAATTCGGTCAGGAAAATATAATATATATATATATATATATATATATATATATATATATATATATATATATATATATATATTTATTTATAATTATAGATATGTATTAAATTATATATATATTTATACTGTGTAGCTTGGTGAATAAAATAAATAAATAAATAACTATTAATGGTGGAATATGATTAAGTTGATGAATATGAGATTTATTGTCTTTGAGTAATTAAAGAAAGGAAATTAGATAAGTCGTGATTAATTTTATTGTTCCTTATTTCCGACTCTATGTCAAGTGAAATAGAGATATCACACGTAATTGGTCGAATCATTTTCTCGAGTAGAAAGTCTTGGGATCGTGTTATTGCATGTTTTAATTTCAATGGTTTCTCGTGTTTCCTTGGTCAGAGATTTAGGTGTATTTTTGTTTTAGATATTTGTCAGATGTCTTTTGTTAAGAATTAAACATTTTGCCGTAGAATTATTAACTCCTTGTTTTTCTTTATATCATTTCAAATTGGAGTGTTTTGTGTGATTGAGTTAATCGTTTACTTTAAGTTATGAATTTACGTGATCTGGTTATCGCTTTCCATTGAATTGTTGTAGCCTTACCCTTCGATGTGGGAACCTATTGTTGATTGTGTAATCCTGGTTCTAGGGGCTTGTTATGTTAAAATGTTATTCTCAGCTTGGTTATGCTATTGGAGTTAGTGGTTTTATGTTAGGAAGGGTTGATCGGTTGGTTAAGACTTTTGGGTTTTGAGATATCCCAAGAAGGTTAATGCCTCGCATGAGCTTGTTTTGAGTATTATGTTTAATATGTTTTATTTCAACCCTTGCCTAGATTTGAGATATGTTAGGGGTCATAGGGAGAGTGGCTCTTCGTGGGCGCCGGCGCCTTGGGTAAGAGGAAGTGCCAGGGGAACCCACGTAAGAGTAGTTATACAAGTGATAACTTAATTAATGTATTTAGTGGGTTGGGTTAGTTAACACATAACAAGATAAAAACATGCACCTCACCCCTGCCGTTAGCGCTTTCAAAGGCTAAGGATGGGTGGGAAGACCTGGTTGGTAAGGTCACTACCTTGTCTCTATGAAAGGTAAGTGGCTCCGCATGAGTAACCCTATGGGGCGGCACCTTGAAATAGGATGTCTGGATAACCATAGATGGAGGCGGCTCCTTGAGCTAGGTTGTCTGGATAATCCATGTATAGATGGAGGCGGCACCTTGTGATAGGTAGTCTGGAAAATTCATGTAAGGCCATGTGATGACACTCTCCACTTTACACCCATGTTCTCGTTGCTTGTGTTTTGTTATGTAGATGTCACTGGGTATTGTTATTTTTATGTTGTTCTGATTATAGGGCTAGGGAATCCATAGGTGGGTGTCGGCGCCTCAGTTGGAGGAAGAGTCAGGGGATCCCATGTGAGCTATGCGATGACCCTCCCCGTTTGACACCGGTTTGACTTGTTTTTTGTTGCCTATGGAATGGTGTATTGAATGGTTGATTTAGAGTTATTGGGGAATCGTGTTCTTTATATTGGTTATGATTTATTTGGAAATGTATTTTGGGTGTTGGTTTGGTTCTTCTGGATGTTGTCTTTATGATGTTTCTTGGAATTATTGTGGTTTTATTTCATGATTGTTAAGTGATAGTACTTCATGTTATTGTGATGAGTTCTTAGTTTTAACTTGTTATGTGATTTGAGTACGTCGATGGTTGTGCATTGCATATTTGAGTTGTACTTGTTTTGTATCATGTTGTGGTTGAGTCGATTGACATTCATGGTCGGGTTCACTTCCTCGTCACCTCTGAGCATGGGGGGTGAGTTACTTTGTAGTTCACATTGTTGGGTGGAACGTTCTCCGCACCCATTGGGTTCCCCATCAGCGTCTTGTCTTCTCAGCTTTCCGCAGTGGAGTTGTACCAGTGATCAGATGTACTTCATGTTCCATTATTCTTGTATCAATCCCCATGTTGGGAAATTCTATGTAATTCAATTATCAAAGAAAATTGTAATGTAATAGTATAACGATGATGTAATAGTTAGGATCTTTTGTAACTCTCATAAGAGATGTATCATGGATGTAATTATGCGATGGTTATCATTCTCGCATCATGGTTTTGGATGTATCCTTATCCTTGGTTATCATTATAAATGATATGTTGTAATTGTTATCTTTATTTCTGTTTTGTTGTTGCGATGTAACCTCGTGTGCCCCAGAGAACTAAGTGTGTTAATGTTATGTAATGTGTTATGTGGTTATGGTTAATGTCATTGCATGTTTAATTTAATTGTTTAAAAAAATAAAAATAAAAAATATTTGCATTGTGTGTGTTCTCTGGGGTTTGCACGACGGGTGTTACATGGATTATGAGTTTTGATGTTGGTATCAGACTTGCTTGTATTAGGATGATCATTATGGATTTTGTTTCAACATTTTCCATGCAAAAATTAGAGTTTTGGTTGTATTTTACCTTCATGTTATAGGCTGCAAAAGTTTCAGAGCATCACTGCTTTTTGTTAGTGTTTTGTGTTATAGGCTACAAAGGCTCTAGAGCAATGCCACCTTTTGTTAAGGTTTTGTGTTGCGGCTACAAAAGTTCCAGAGCATCATCGCTTTATATTTTGGTCTATGTTGTTGTTGCACAAGTTTCGGAGCATCGTCGCTTTCTATTTTGGTCTATGTTGTTGCTGCCCAAGTTCCGGAGCAGCGTTGTTAAATTTGCAGAGCTACACTGCAAGTTCTTGAGCAGCAATGTAGGTTCTAAAGCAACACTGCAAGTTCCAGAGCAGTGTTGCTAGAGTTCTAGAGTAGCGCTATTAAGGTTCCGGAGCAGCGTTGTAGGTTTTGGAGCAGCGCTGCAAGTTCCAAAGCAGTGTTGTTAAGGTTTCAGAGCTGCACTGCAAGTTCCGGAGCAGCGCTGTTAAGGTTCCAGAGCCAAGTTGAAAGTTTCGGAGTTGGAAGTTCTAGAGCCAAGCTGGAAGTTCCAAAGACGAGTTGGAGGTTCCAGAGCCAAGTTGAAAGTTCTAGAGTTGGAAGTTCCAGAGTCAAGCTGGAAGTTTCAGGGCTGAGCTAGAGGTTCCAGAGCTAAGTTGAAAGTTCTGGAGCTAGAATTTCTGGAGCCAAGTTGGAGGTTCCAAAGCTAAGTTGAAAGTTCCAGAGTTGGAAGTTCTAGAGCCGAGCTAGAAGTTTCGGAGCAGCTCTGCAAGTTCCAGAGTAGCGCTGTTAAGGTTTCGGAGCAGCGCTGCTAAGGTTCCAGAGCATCTTCCCTGGAGCTATCTTATTTGTTCGGTCTATTTTTTCTCTAGAGGGTGGATTAGTCCTCTCCTTTGGGTTATGTTTGGTCATGCTTGGCCATGTTTGTGGTTGTTATATCGTATTGTAATCTACTTTTTGTGTAAGTTATTCTTTATGTTATAAAAAAAAAAATCTTGTCTTCTTTTGGCTCTTACCCTTAGGGGTTGCATATCAGGATGTTACATCTGGTATCAGAGCCCATTTTCACACATTGGGAGCTCTAGCGTACTTGAGCCTTCTATGTTTTGCTATGTTTTGTGTGTGTGGCATGAGCTTGTTATAGTGTTTTCATAGTCTAATTGTTTTTCTTTCATTCCTTAGTATGATGTATAGATCATGCTTATGATGATCTATTTTAATATGTCCCTTGTTTCTTTGGGATGCCCCTAAGGGCAGAGCCAAAGGCAAAGTCAAAGGTGGAACCCATGTTGCAGTGCTAGGATCCCTGCTTATGATTGTTACTTTCTTGGGTGTTGTGTGTGGTGGATGGAAACAAGTGATGTTGTTTCCCACCCCTTGCATGTCTTGTTGATGAATTCTTTTGTGAGGGTTAGTTAGACCCTCAAGCCTATCAAGAAGTGTATTTTGATTGGTCTCCTACTTGATGTTTGGCTCTTTCATTATGTAAAGGGATGTGACCCTTGAGTGTTCCTGAGTGTGGTTGTAGCCCATGTGGTTACAGTGTGTTTGATGTGTGTGTTCCAAGTGCTTGTTATGGTGAGCTAGTCAGAGGACCTCTTGCTTTGAGTGCCCTAGTATGGCATTTTTGAGGGTTGAGTTTCCTAACCCTAGCTTGTGTTGCGGAGGAATGATGCCTCCTAGTCCTTGCCTTACTCGGTGAGATTGGAGTGATTCCCTTGGTTGAGAGTCTCCTAAGGTTGAGATTGATTACTTTCTTTTATCTTGTGTTGCAGGTGGGCATGTTGGACCTTAGCTTGTTGGTGGGTTGTAGGTGACATGTGTTGCCTAAGATTACCATTGCTTGGTTTCTTGGTTCATGCTATTGGAAGGTTTGTCTGACCTTGAGGGAGCCAAGAAGTTTCTTTTGTATGTATTCTTCTTGAATCCCGATGTTTTCTTCACCATACAAGCTTCTAGTGCATACTTTCTTGTGCTTACCTCATTGTGCAAGTGATTGCTAGATTGACCCTATCTGGTTTTGGAGTTGCTTATACATGTTATATGGCATTGATATTATTAAACATGGTAATAGAAAATGAATGATCATATTGTTAGTTCATAAAGATTATTGCGTGATCTCGTATGATTGATGCATTTTTGTGGAAGTGCTTATATGATTATGACACCATGTTTGCATTCGTGGCTATTTCAGAATTGTAAATCCTTTTCTCTCCCTCTCTCTCTGTTCATTGGTTTAATGAAGATGCTTATCTTTGAATGTGTGGTGTATTGAAACCCATGGTATGCTTGTCTCGTATGAGCAAATGTTATGCATTCATGAAGATTTGTTTTATTAGATCTAACCTTGGGTAAAGGACCTAAGTCCTCGAGTTGCATTCATGATCATGGAACTTGTATGAATATGAATAGAAAATTGTTCTACATTAAGTAAAAGTTAGAGGAAAAAAGGAATAGTGAAACCATTGGCATGTTAATAATAATTGCATAATAGGTGCATCTTGTTGGTGAGGCCTATGTCCCCAACTTTATTGTTAAGTCTTAAGAAATCATGTAGATGTTAAATTATTGTACCTGGATTCAAAATGCAAAATGGTAAATGTATGTTGAAGTGATCATGTTGCATACCTTGTTTTGGGTAAACATTGTAATGATATTGTGTGGGAAATAAATGTGGTTAACATATGTGTGTAGTAAGGTGATTTACCACTTAATAAAAAGTGGATGTGAATGTGAGATTTATCATGGCATTGTTGATTTATTCCATGTAGCACTATGATGTTTTGTATGGATGTTGGGAGTACATGTTCTTGGAAAGTTGTATTGATCTTGCATGATTAGAGGTGGATAATGGTTTATTTTGGTATGAGGAAATTGGGAAAAAGGTACTCCATGTTATGTGAACATCCTATGTTAGTGCACATGTTGAGTGTTGTGAATACCCCATACTTGCTTTGTGTGCCCATGGGATGGTGAGATTGTGTACCCATCCATGGAAGATATGTTGTATCTAGGGTGTGGGATTAACCATACCATTGTGTGTGCTTGTATGTTTGTTAGCTAATTGAGGGCCAACCCAGGTGTGGTTGAAATTCATATATATATTAAGAGCAACCAAAAGTTAGTTTTGTAGAATCTCTTCTTTTGGTTCTTTAGTCACTTAATCTGTGAAGGGGTAGTAGTAGCCACAAAGTTCCTTGGGCAGAGTGTGTTGCATATGCATGTTGGAGCGCAGAGCATTCTTAGCTCAACCGATCCCGAGGAAAGTACTCACTACTTCCCCTTATGATGGATTAGGGTACTTGATCCATATGTTCTAGCCTAATCCCCACAACTTTTTGTACAACATTGGTTTGTTAATATTGATTGGCCATCCATAGAGATGTTGAGCTAGAATTAGTGAGTCGACCTCATCCACATGAGAGGTGAGACTCATGTAGCCCCATATTTATATACTCATATATGCACTATTTATTCTAAATATGCACATGCTTGACCATGATTGCATAGATATGATGCCACACCACACTGATGTTCCGACATAGTGTTGGTGATGATGCCACATGCATAGACGCATGAAGGTGCACTATGAGCCTAATGGGGCCTCGTACACTTGTAGAGGGACACTCATGTTTTCTCCCAACATTGTTTGGGTCAATTGGCATATGGGTATGTTCTATCCATGTATACCTCTAGCTACGACGATTACCTGCGTGTGCCCTTTCCATGAGGTATCACTATGCGGGGTGTGTTATGCACGTGCCTACTTTTTTGGAGCCACAGACAAACTGCCATGTGGTGTACGACTAGTACGTGCCTTCTTCGGTTGGCATATGACCATGCCGCGCTGAGATGCAATGTGGGATGGGTCGAGGTGCACATTCCATGCAAATAGTCAAATAGTGCGTGGGCCACTTGGTGAGTCCATTCCGCATGACGACGCGATGCGAGGTGTAGCTAAGAAGTACACTTCATGCCATGTGGTTGGTGTGCCCACTCCACCACACATGAGGGGCTATTGCGATAGTCAGACATTGTTCCCTCCTTCCTCGTCTGGTAGCTAGTTAGTCACATAGTTATGTATTGTGCCATTTCAAAGATTATGAATCTTCTTTTGGTTATTGATGATTTTCACTTTGATTGTGAGGACTGAAAAACTTTGATTTATCTTGCTTGTGATGGTTTAGCCACAGATTGTGAAATTTCCTTACTTGTAGCCCTCGAGGTTACATATGATTTAGTGTTGAAATTGCACACATTTCTTGCTTTATTGCTGCAATTGAATCTTTATATGATAGTTTTTTATGATCTTTGGTGGCTAAACTAATTTTCTATTGGTTGTTTTCAAATGTTGGTCTTGTGTTGTAATGTGATTCCTCATCGAGAACAAGAGAGCCAGACTCGATTGAGTGTATACGAGGAAGTAGATGCAGGGAACCTTGAGGATGGGGGTATGTGAGGCTATTACACAACTAGGACCCACTACCCACCTATTTGTGATGACTATCTCTTGGAGGCTAACCACCTTATTCAACAAGAGATAGGTCATTGTGGTCTTGTTTGGATGGTCTCACCATGTGTGTGTGGCCTAAGACCATCAAACCACTAAGTGTGAGGTATGGATTATGTGAGATGGATATTGGCTCTTGGCTCATGGATTATGTATCATGGATTAGTATGCTGCTTACCAGTGTCCAAATGGACCCTTGTCTAGCCCTGTGATGTGATACCCAGTGATGTAAGTCTGTATGTATGTATACATGCATGTTTCATCTTGGATATGGCTTCATGTGAAAAGTTCAAAAGTTGGTTTATTGTATTGTAGAAAGCATAAATTTTTATATTTTGGTTGAAAATGATGCCAAATATGTTCTAATATGTGAGATTGGAAGTGTGTGGAAAAAAAAATTGTTGCAAATTATGGTATTTTGGGAAGAATTGAGTGCTTATGCATCTTCTTTACCCTTTTCTTGTGGAATTAATGCAAATTTTGAGAATTTTGTCACATGTAATGTTAGAAAGTTTAACCATGTTACTCTGTTTCATGTTGAGATTTTCTAAGTAAGGCATATGTAAGCATATTGATAGTCATTCGTAGAAAAGTGAATGATATATGGATGTCCTCTTTATTTCGTTTAGTGATGAATGATGTATATTATATTTCTTATCCTTGGGATGAAGTACAATCATTTAATATTGATTATTATATTTTGAGTGCTAATGTGTGTCATGGTTGCATATTAAGTTTACATGACTTCCAGGAGTAAGTAAAATCTTATGGAGGGAGGATGTAACACCTCTCTGAACCTAGGTTGGTAAGATAGTATTTTAATTCTTGATTTGATATTTTAAATGTTAAATGTTATTATAATGAGGATAGATATTGTTGATCCAATGAAAGGTTATTATGATTAGTTATGATGATGCAAGTAATTGATATATATGGCAGCTAACTACAGTCAGGATGTAGTATGTGCTTCAGCTAGATATATGTGTGTGTGTGTGTATGCACAAGTACTCTGTTGTGTGTATGTGATAGGTACCAGGTACTGACTCCACCTAGCTTCACAGGTCTGAGCGTACCTTCCTCGATGGTGGTTACTGGAAGTAGTCATAGGCCAAATTTCCCCTTTCCTTTCACACTATACCCTGTTAGGGCAGTGTCTTCCTTATTGAGGTCTTACTGTCTAGTTACCTAATGGTAACTTCCAAAGCATCTCAGTCATATGTTCTAGAGCACCCTTCTATCATAAGTGATTTTCTAGTATGTCTTGTTGAGGTGTTTTGTTATGGTTTTTGTGAATCTTTTATATGGATATATATTTCAATGGTTGGTGTTAGGATGTGTTTTCATTGGAATCTTTTCATGATTTCTTGTATGGCATTTTATAGTATTTTATTGATGGGATATTTTAATGGTTTTACCTATGAGATTTTAAAATATGTTATTTTAAATGATTTTATTGACCATTCGACATAACGATATATTTCATTTGGAAATTTTAATGATTTTTTTAATCTTATTTGGGAGCTTTAATAGCTAATTTTATAAAATGCCTTATTTGACTTTACTTTGTTTTGGGGAAGAAAATAAAATAAGGGGGCAACCTTGTTTTGGGTAAAAAGATATATAAATTTTTATTCTTTTGTTTTTGGGGAGAGATATTATTTTGGAGAGAAAAGAAATTGTTGTTTTTGGGCCTGGTAAGGGAAACCCCATGATTTGGGCAATTGAGTGGAGAAGATTGTGAAGGTTTTGCTAAGAAGATTTTGTGGGTGTCTGCTTGTTGATTTTTGCATGCCATTTCCATTTTGCTGCCCTAGTTTGGATTCTAGCCATGCTTTACAATTAGAGTACTCCTTCATTTTTGTTTTGGAGCAAATTGAGGTATTTTTCTGTTACCCATCATTCTTGTATGGCTGGAAATTGGGCATTTACTCATGTTCTTTTATGGCTGTGATTTTTTTGATCTAGGTTATTTTGATTGTGTAAAAATTAGAGGAACTCTGCTATTTCATTTTTGAATTGCTTGAGGGTTTGAATGATGAATGTTTTAAATTCATTTTGTTGCCCTGTAGTATTTTGTATGGCAGAATCTTGTTCATTGCCAACAATTATGAAATGGGCTATTGAACAAAATTTGATTCATGGTTCCTCCTTGTTCTTCATTTTTGAACAATTTCCTAAAAGCGTGTTTTTATTTGCTGCTCTTTATCCCTTTGCTAAAGATTGAAATTGAAGGGTGGATTTCATGTAGAATCGCTAAGATCTCAACTGGGTCTTTAGCAGATTTCAACTTTGGGCACTTTCATTTTTTCCCAAATTTGTGCCCTCTTTCTAAATGACATTTTTGTTTTCTACTCTTTAACCATCTAATAAAATTCTAAAATAAAATTTGATTCCTTGTTGAAATGACAAAATACGAACTGGGTCTTTGTCTGATTTTTAATCTAGACACTTTCTTTTTTCATGTTTTTGCCCAACCTTGCTTTAAATGACATTTTTTGGTACAACACCTCATTATGGGTCTGAAAATCAAAAATTGATGGTGAATTCCTACTTGGAATGCCAAAATATGAACTAGGTCGGGTTTACAATTTTAATCTAGGCACTTTGAATTTTTATGTAATTTTGATGCCTGTATTTCATGATTGAAATCAACCATCTGAATGATTAGCAACAATGTTTGTTTGACTATTTTAAAAAGCTTTTATGATGGATTATGTGGCTTTTCTTCTATTTCACTCTTGTTATGGATTCCTCATTTTATTAAATGAGAAGGCCTATCCATCTACAGGGCTTTGAATTATCCGCCTATAGGGCATTGATGCAAGCATGATTGAGTCTCCTAGTCTGTAGGAGAGATGTACTTATTTCCATGTGGTGCCATCTCTTTGAGCACACATCATTTCATTTTGTCCAGTCTGTACTCTGGTACCCTATACCTCAGTAGTCATGAGTATTACCTGACATGCTATTATATGAACGTCTTCATGATGTGATTTGGCTTAAGGCATTGTATTCCATGTTTGCTCTTTGTCTGGCGTGAGTATTGGCCATATGTTACCCTTGCCTTGTTTTCTGCTTGGGCCTTGTGACTACCTTTGAGCACGGTGGGGTGGCCTCTTTTGAGTCCACATGGTAGGGAGGCATTGCCACCGCCATTGGGGACCGGTGTACAAGTTATTGGAGCACCAGACGAAGCTGATCCCTCTTGTCCCTGTTTTATATGTTGATGTATTTTATTTCATGGTTATGTCTTTTATCTCATGTATATTCTTTTATGTATATTGTACTCGCTTGAGAGTGAGAATGTAATTATATAATTTAAATGAGAATAAATGTCATGATTTACACTTGGATTACGAGTTCTGATGTTGATATCGGACTTGCTTGTATTAGGATGATCATTATGCCTTTTTTTTCAACATTTTCCATGCAAAAATTAGAGTTCTGGTTGTATTTTACCTTCATGTTATAGGTTGCAAAAGTTCTATAGCATCATCGCCTTTTGTTAGTATTTTGCGTTATAGGCTACAAAGGTTCCGAAGTAATGCCACCTTTTGTTAAGGTTTTGTGTTGCGGCTACAAAATTTCTAGAGCATGGCCGCTTTCTATTTTGGTCTATGTTGTTGTTGCCCAAGTTCTGGAGCAACGGTATTAAAGTTTCAGAGCTACACTACATGTTCCAGAGCAGTGTTGTAGGTTTTGGAGTAGCAGTGCAAGTTCCGAAGTAGTGTTACTAGAGTTCCGGAGCAGCGCTATTAAGGTTCTGGAGTTGTGTTGTAGGTTCCATAGCAGCACTGCAAGTTCTGAAGCTGCGTTGTTAAGGTTCTAGAGCTACGCTGCAAGTTCTGGAGCAGCACTGTTAAGGTTCCAGAGCTGCACTGCAAGTTCCAGAGCAACACTATTAATGTTCCAGAGCCGAGTTGAAAATTCTGGAGCTAGAAGTTCTAGAGCCAAGCTTGAAGTTTTGGAGCCGAGCTGGAGGTTCCGAAGTTGAGTTGAAAGTTCTAGAGCTGGAAGTCCCAGAGCCGAGCTGGAGGTTCCGGAGCTGAGTTGAAGTTCTAGAGCTGAGTTGGAGGTTCTAGAGCCGAGTTGAAAGTTCCAGAGCTGGAAGTTCTGGAGCCGAGCTGCTAAGGTTCCAAAGCAGCGCTGCTAAGGTTCCGGAGCAGCTTCCTTGGAGCTATCTTATTTGTTCACTTTGGTTTTTCTCTAGAGGGTGGATTAGTCCTCTCCTTTGGGCTATGTTTGGCCATGCTTGGCCATGTTTTTGGTTGTTATATCATAT
Source organism: Sequoia sempervirens (assembly GCA_007258455.2). Lineage (NCBI taxonomy): Eukaryota > Viridiplantae > Streptophyta > Pinopsida > Cupressales > Cupressaceae > Sequoia > Sequoia sempervirens. The sequence continues at coordinate 19,923 of VDFB02380588.1, forward strand.
TGTAATCTACTTTTTGTGTAAGTTATTCTTTATGTTATCAGAAAAAAATTATCTTCTCTTCTTTTGGCTCTTACCTTTCGAGGTTACATAGAGAAATGTTACATATTCTCAGGCCTCAAATCTCTATGAATAATTTCATTTTCATGAATTTGAGAAATACCTTTTAAAAAAATTCTACATTGAATAAAAAAGAATCTATTAGTCTTTTATTTGAAATCTAAAAAAATTAAAGACCTTGACACTTGTAAAAATAGTACAACAAAAAATATTTCAATATATTACCAAACTTAAGAGAAACCATGTGATAACTATAAAAATACTAATGTTACAACTAACCTCATCAATTTTAGAGATTGATCTATTTGAATCATCTTATTTTTGAACATTTTTATTCCCTTTTTGTTGAATACATTTTTAATAGATTGCAATTTTTTTCTCTGGTCATCTTGTTGGTGCTTTTTTTTTTCCAGCCAATATAAATTCCTCTAAGTTGATATCATATTCCTCCAATGCAATATATACAATTTTTCATCTTTTGCATGGCCATAACAACTGATAATTTTATGCTCAGAATCTATTTAGTTCAAAATCTTGATTTATTGTATGACATTGTCATAATACTTAATTTCCATGCATTTCCATGCAACACTATCCCTACACCCAAGGCTTCCTTAATATACGACAGTCCCATTCTTCCCTCTACCAATCTCTTCCATAGTATTAATTTGTTTTTCATTGAACAATTCTTTCACCTCCAATAAATGATCAATCATGTTGTAATTGAAGGTTTATCCATGAACTATTTGATGTAGGAGTTGATGGTGACTCCTTAACACCCCCAAGATCATTTGCGACCAAAACCACTTCCACAAGAGAGAGAATGGCAAGAAATATTGCTTCACAATGCAAGATTGATTGATTGCTTGATTACAAATGTACATGAGATGCCTTGCTTATATGGGCAAGGTTGAGAGATAGGAATGAACATGATGTTAACAAATGTCATGATCCTATGACATGAGACAACCAACAACCTAATCACCTAGGAAATGATGCATCCTAGCTAGATAAGATAAGTTCTAGCTAAGCCAACTAAGACTTCTAGAAGGAATCTTTTACCTAAGTAAACTTAACCATGTGAATATGTCCCCTAATTACCTAGTGGATGAATTAGCTAGGTACAAGACAATTATTCACACCAACACCCCCCCTTAAGTGCAACTTAGGGAGAAGATTATTATGCAAACTGTGTAAAGACTGTGACCATGGGTCCCGACTACTTGGCCATGTTAGTTACCCATTTACAATGCAAATGATGCAATCTCTCACAAGTGGAGAAAAGGAGAAAACCCAATGGGACAAAACTCCTCTCCAAAAGAGAGAAAACAAAACAAAAAAATATGATGTATGGAGGACTCAATGATACCCCCCAAGGACATCATGTATATACAATCAAATACCCCCCCATAAGAAGGAAGTAGAGAGATAAGATATCCCCCCATGATGAAGAAGCTCCAATGCTGATGAAGAATGCTTGAAAACAAAATAGGACCCAATGTCTACAAGCAACACATCTTCCCTTAGGAAGAAACAAGTTCATAAGCTGATGTAGAAGCCACTCCATGTCAAACTAAAAGGAGGAAGCATGAATGCTCAACATGTATGCCTCTAAAAATTGATGAAGATCCTCTAAGCTTGAATGAGCCACAACAGAATCATTGTCAAACTGAACCAAGAAACATGATAAATCAAGTGATGGAGGAGACTCATGAATGTCAATCTCCAAAGACAAAGAAGATGGGATAACAGTTGTACTGAAACTGTCATCAAAGAGGAGAGAAATCCCCTCAAGTGTGTCCTCCAAATCTGCAGTATGAGACTCCATAAACAAGCTAGAAATGCCTGTCAAATACTCATCCCACAAAGCAAGATCTGAAAAACTATGATCATCCTACCGAATAGAAGCAACAATGGTTGAAGGAGCAGGAGGTGGAGGAATAGGAAGCTCAACACTAATCTCTAGAATACCAAGGTGTAGTTGACCAAACTTCTCCTCACTATCATGGTTCACACTCAATGGAGTGTGTGATGCAGTCAAAGGAACATTATCATCTTCTAAAGCAAAATGTGAAAAGGAATATACTCAAGATGAATGATCAACCATTCCAATAGCAACAATATCCCTAGTCTCCAAGTCCCTTATGTACACCCTATCTGGAGTGAACTCAACTGTTTTACCTTGACCCCCATGAGTAATTTGATAAATAGAAAGGAGATTAGTGGACAAGGAAGGAACACAAAGTACATCATTGAAGCTCCCTTCCCCCATATCAATAGAACCCTTCCCACTTACCTTCATATATGTATTGTTACCCATCAATATTTGAGGTGAATTACAAGGCTCAAAAGAAGAGAACATATCCATAGAAGATTCCATATGATGAGATGCCCCTAAATCAAGAAGCCATCTATGAGATGCAAGACTTGTAGATGCCAAGAGTGCTTGTCCTTTCATCTTGTGTAGACCAGAAGTAGATCCTATGTCCTGTGACTGAGATGATGATGAGAGAGATGCCGATTGAGATGCTGAAGAAGAAGTAGTAGACACTGATGAGGGAAGCTTAATGTTATTCTTTTGAAGAAGGTGTGTCAGTTCATCAATCTTCTTATTATAAAATCTATGCTCATCATGTCCTAACCTTTTACAATATGCACATTTTAACTTCTTCTTTTTAGATGATTCCTCTTTAGAAGAGGATGTGGACTCAGGAGTGCTATGTGAAGGAGAATCTTTACCTTGCTCATTAGACTTGGGTGCCTTGTTCTGCTTCTTACCTTTGCCACTTGAATCCTTTATCTCCTTTGCAACAAGAGCATGAGATCTAGAAGACTTCAATGTGCCCATGTGTACCAACTTTGCTTGTTCCCTTGTGAGTTGAGCTACAAATTCATCAAGAGAAGGCATTTTGTATGAATTTCCAAGAGCATCCATTGTAGCATAGAAAGTAGAAACAAGCACTGAATAATCAGGACCAAGCTTAGCAAGAATAGAAAGTATCAACTATTCATCCTCTTTAGTGACCCCACAATTAGATAACTGTGATCTAAGAGAATTGAGCTTAGAGAAAAAGTCTTGGACATTGTCAAAATCTGAAGGATTAAGACCCATAAGTTCATTCTCCAACTTAAATTTCCTCATCTTATCTGGCTTACCAAAGAGACTCTCTAAAGTATTCCAAGCTTCATTAGGATGAGTGCAAGATGCAACATGATATCTAAGATATAGAGAAATGGACAACTTCAAAGTACCAAGAGCTTCATCCCTTCTATCAAGCCACTTTCTTTTCTCTTTTGCTCCTATAGGTTCTAGATCTTGACCAAATGTGATTCGTTGCAACTTTGATTTTAACAATAACAACTCCATTTGAGATTTCCAGTCATAATAGTTATATGGAGTTAGAAGTACAAATTTTGTCAAATCCATGATACAATGAGATATTACAAGAGGAGAACAAAAAATTCCCTCACAATACAAGAGATTAACCCCTTTTGTCCCAAACAAATTACACTTTTTTTGCAAATTTACAACAAGGAATCCCAAACTATCAAATCAGCTACAAACTAAAAATATGAAAATCTAGAAACCAATCTACAAAAAGTGCATGAGTAGATCTGAAGTGCTCCTCAATACCTTTCTGATGCCACAAATTTGGAGAAAATCGGAGATCAGAGCACAAAGATATGAACTTGGAAGCAAAAAATGATGATCGGGCTTCAACCTGGAAAAAGAGGCACAAAACTGTAAAATATCTGCACCACTGAAAAATTCAGATCTCCACCTTTCTGTCGATATTTTGTTTCTGTCGGCAGGCTCCTCGGCATTAATATGACCACAAGCTTCACAAAGGAAAAATAAAATCTCGCTCGAGCAAAACACCTTCATCCACTATATAATATGGTCGGCCAAATACAACAATACATAAGCAGACAATGATAGCACAGGTAGCATTAAACTGTGGACAAGACAATAAGGAGATCGGTCACGAGCTTGATGGAGTACCATTGATAACCAGCCGATGGAAACAAATGTGTACCGACTAGTTGTGACATCTAGTACCCGTCGATGCACAACAGATTTGATGCAAGGTAGTACTCGATGGAAATTGAAGTAAATCTCGGTCGTCGAACTCAATAAAGGGTTGTCCAAATAAAACTTTTAACCACCAATGTGACCCTTACGCAGATGCCAAATAGTTTTAACTGCTGATGTGAATGAAGATTCGTACCTGCCGGATGGATGAAACCAGAAGAGCCACTAATGTGATGCCAACGAGTAAATGAGCTTGACCATAGATATTCCAGTGACCAAAACTATAATGATTTAGGCCAATGGGATGTGTTTGGTATAGATACTGACGCCGCTGACAGTGAAAGTATGCAGACTATCAATGGAAATGATGACACCTCCCATCGACAAACAAGTTTGACTACCGATTGGATGCTAGGTACCAGTGATGGATCCAATGTAGGATGGCACAAAACTGTGATGAGCGGGACGTGTGGATCTGATGCAGACACATAAATATCCGCCCAAGAATTTTTACAAAGCCACAAATTTTATAGCCCAATAATAACAAAATATTTTTCCCGAAAATAATAAAATTTTCCCCAAATTTTTATAACTATACTGTAGAAAATATTTTACAAAAATATTTTTTTGTGAAAAATAGGAAAAATCGTACTGCAGAGGGAGCTGTTCTAGCAAAAAAAAAATTGCCTCAAAAACAACTTTACCCAATATAGGCAAATTTATAGTCAAAATTCATCTGCGGAGCCTTCTGAACTCAACCATGACGTTCTTGAAACCCCAATTTGCACCCAGCAAAAATCTTCAAGCCAAAATATCACCCTCAGATCTAGGAAGGAATCTACAACACCTGGAGAGCTCTGATACCATGTAGGAGTTGATGGTGACTCCTCAACACCCCCAAGATCAGTTGTGACCAAAACCACTTCCACAACAGAGAGAATTTCAAGAAATCTTGCTTCACAATGCAAGATTGATTGATTGCTTGATTACAAATGTACATGAGATGCCTTGCTTATATGGGAAAGGTTGAGAGATAGGAATGAACATGATGTTGACAAATGTCATGATCCTATGGCATGAGTCAACCAACAACCTAATCGCCTAGGAAATGATGCATCCTAGCTAGATAAGATAAGTTCTAGATAAGCCAACTAAGACTTCTAGAAGGAATCTTTTACCTAAGTAAACTTAACCATGTGAATATGTCCCCTAATTACCTAGTGGATGAATTAGCTAGGTATTAGACAATTATTCACACCAACATTTGAAATGTATCTACAAATAAAATGCAACAAATCAATGAATAGTAAAAAAATGTTATCTTTATTTCATAATTATTTTGGATATATAAAAATGATAATTAAATGTCTAATTTTTAAAAAAATTATTGTACTTAGTAAAAATCTAACTTATTCTCTTGAATCTAAGTAATCAAATTGATACCACTGGGAACAAATGAGTATTTTTCCTTGCCATTAGAACATGAAAAGAACTCATTAAAATTTATATTGATGGCATGTACATTACCATACCCAAAAATAATATAAAACTTTAAATATATGTACTACAATAAAACTGATCAAGGCAAACAAAAAAATCTCCTTAGGCTTGTCTAATATTTTATATTTTTTTACCTATAGATATATATATTTTTAATTTAAACCATATATAGTATATATTTTCTGATTTTATATCCTACTTTAAAATAGTAGTAATATCTCATGGTTATTTTGGGAGAAGTGGTTTACTTGGTTGAGTTGACTAGCACCTCCTTTAAAATAACCTCAAGAGAATACAATTAGGCAACATAATACAATATAGTTGAATTATTTTCTCATATTACTATTCGTTGTTTGCTCAGTTTTAGAGCAGATTTAAAGCTTTTTATTATTGATTATTGAAGGCAATAATTGTTTCAATTTCCAGAATAGTCTTTACCCGAGGTTACTAGTAAATTCATTATAGTATTTATTGTAAACTATAATTAAAGGTAAAAAAATTAATTGCGAGTTAAATTCCATTTGTCTTTCCATAAAATATTTGACTTCAATAGATATTGGGCCCTTATATATATATAGTAGACAAAAATTGAAGGTGTAGAAAAATTATAGAATCATTAATAATCAATGAATAGTATTTTGTAGCAATATTTGAAATTATGATTTGCTTATTAACCTAATATATTGATAACTAATAGGCTAGAACTAAAAGCAATGGCTTTAATTTCAATATTAAATTAGTGCATCAACTAAATATATTTGAACTATTAAAATCTAAATGTAGTAATGGATAACTAGGAATACACAAAATAAAATTAATTATATTACCTCATCAATTTACTAGTAATGAATAAGCCTATTAAATAAAATTGAATAATCAATATTAAAAGGATAGTATTAAGGTTTATCCATGAAGATTGATTACTAGGGTAATATATATCCTAGGAATATTAATAAATAGGCCAATATATATATTAGTTATTGGGGTAGTTCAAATTATGTAACCAATCTATATTATATAATCTAAGAATATATTACTAAATACTGTTCATTGATTATTAATGATTAAAGATCTAATAATGATTCTACCTTTGGGGAATTTTTAAATAAGGATATATAAAAGCAATCAATTAGTATATTGGCCTATTTATTAATATTCTATAAAATCGTAATTAGTTTTTATTAGTTTTTTTTTTTTTATAATATTTAATGGATATTTAGAATTAGTTAATGGATATTTATATAATTTAATAATATATTCTCCTATTCATTAGATTTTATAATGAAATTAATTTAAGAACTAAAAGCAATGGCTAGAACTAATGAATATTTCTAGCATAATAATCCTAATCATATCTAAGTAGAATAATATAATAGTCCCTCCTTAATTTACATATAATCCTAATCATATGTGACGAAAGACAAATCATTATTGGGAACAAGAATATTCACCATAAAATAGGACAATATAAAGAGGGAGGAGTGATTTTATAATAATACTTAGTAGATCATGTAATTCCATTTGTTTTAGGGTAATGTACCTTTCTTTCAAACTTGCACTCATGAAACCCTATTTGTATATCATAAAATAGGGGAATAATCTAGCTCGGGGGAAAATATTCTTGTTCTCATACAATAAATACTCTAATTTTATTCTTTTTATTTTTATGAATGATTCAAAATATAAATAAATAAAAGCATAGATCTTTGTTTTATTAATGATTAGTATTTATTAAATTTATTAAATGATTAAAATATTCACTCTCAACAAAAAAACCAAACACATAACCCAAACATCACTCAGCCATCAAAAGGAAACAAAACTGAAAACAATTTTTTTGGGGGGGAGTTCATTTCATTATCATACCCAAGAACAAAGGACATTTGATAGATATATCAACCCAATGATAATATTCAATGGTGGCAAGTGCCATGGTCCATGATAGTTATAATGGAAAAAAGGGAGGTTTAATGAAAGTATGAAGACAAATGAAAAAACATGTGTTGATTTATTATCCTAAATAATCTCCTACACCAATAGGATGGTTTTTACCATTTCAAAACTTTCTTGCACATGTCTAAAGGATTAAGGAATGGAAGTTCCAACAATTGGGGAATTAATGAGCAATTAATGACATCATGCAAGTATCTAGGAGGAGATTATGGAGCATTTTAAGAAAAGAGGATGATAAGGACAATAGTTTGATATTCTTAAGGAAAATTTCTAAGCATATAGGATTAGTTCAAACACTTTCCAAGTATCTAGGAGCATCATCACCAATTGGAATAAAATTCAAGGAGCTTGAGGAGGTCAACCAACCAACTTTAAAGGGATCAAGTCAAAAAAGAACTTCGGTGTGAAAGTAGGTTGGCCTATTTTTAATCTAACTTAGTCAATTTTAGTCCCTATACAATTTCTTATATTTGGGATGAGATATATGACCCTTAGGCCTCTATTTTTAGTCAGTTCTTTCCTTTTTTTGGGTCTAGAAAAAAAATAAGAGCATTGCAACTCAAAAATTTAGTTTTTGTTCATTCTTAGATATTGTATATTTAGTTGACACACTAATTACTACATATTCAGATTATGTTATAGGAACCTATAGGATTTGTCTTTAGAATTAATTTGTGACTTCAAAATATGGAACACAAGTTGATATCCAATGGCTAGATTATATTCATACTTTAAATTCAAATAAAGGTATAATGGAATATATGGTGGGGAATTAACTATAGCTTTGTATTATATAAATAATCCCAAATTTATTATGCTGGAAATTGCAAGTTGGGGAATTAATGAAATATAGCTTGTATCCTATTAGTTCTATGTGAACCCCAATCCTAATACCCGCAAAACAAAGAGAATAAACACATTAAGTTAGATATTGCAAGCACAAACAAGGATTCCCCATGAAATCCATTTACAAACTTCAAATTAGGAAAGAAAATAATAAAGAACACAATAAAATGAGAAAATGTAGATTCAATCCTAATTAAAATAGAAAACACATGATCCCATGGGGGAATTGGTGCCAATTTGATGTGAAAATTGGCCCTTTCCCAATTCCTAAGATGCAAGCTTGATATGTTGATGATGATTGATCCACTTTTTTGGTGAAAGATGAGAGCTCCAAGCCAAAATCTACTAAAAACATAGCTAAGAACTCAATGGTGATGGATGAAAATGGCTAAATATTTTAGCATAATAATTTTGCATAATTTGTGGATGATCAAATGAGGATATGAGCTCTTTATTTATAGAATGCCAAGATGGACGAATGTCCAAATTTGAGCAATGTGGGACTAAAATTCATCCAATGGCATAATGCCACTTGTCAATCTATGAGCGGATGGAGGATGTGCAAGTTTTGAGGATTGTGCCAATAAATGCTTATTTTTGAATTTCAAATTTGTTGAAATGACTTGCAAGAGGTAAGGGAAAATGCAATAAATGCCACTTGGCTCAAGGCAAAGGACATGTAAGATGAAGTTATTGCCTTGTTGGATGTACATGTTGACTTGGAATTTTTGAATTCAAACTTGGAGAATATTCCAAAAGATGCTTTGTGAGGAAAATAGAGATTTAATAAATGAATTAAATCTATTTTCATGTGCAACTTGCAAAATCTAGAGGATAGGACATGAGATGAGATTAAATTAATCAAGGGTTAATTAATTTAATGAGAGATTAGATGATGTGACCTATTTGACTCAAATTTATGGATTTATTTAAATCAAATAAGAGAGGAATATGATTAGGGATTAATTAAACAAAGTTTTTAGATTTATTTAATTAAAAGAGATGGTGTTACATTAAATCAAATAAGGTTTTAATTTATTTAATTTAATGGATAGACTTTGGAGATTTAATCAAATAAAATCAATTATTTAATTAAATAGGGATAATTAGATCAGATTGATTGGTTTAATTAACAAAAGAGAGAGACTTAATTAAATAACTGGTTTATTTAATTAAGGGAGGAATATTGATGAATTTAATTAGATAAGGAGATTTGATTAAACGGTGAGACTAAGGGATGATTCAGGATGAAACGATGTTAGTAGTCAGGATCATATGCACAATGTCAATCGATATATTTTACGTGTCTACACTTTGCCCCTCTTTGAAGTAATGCACTTGTTGCATTGGTTCAAAGAATAAATGATCTCAATTGAAGCCAAAATTCTCTGTTATTTAAAATCTTGCCCCACTACTGCCTGGCGAGAGAAAACATGCCATTATAATGCCCCCTCGAGAGATTGGATGAAAATTTTAATTTTTGGGTGATCTCGCGAAAAAAAGAGGACAATGTGCCCTAAAGGTCAGAAAAGGCTCTAGGAGGCCAAAAACATGTCTAAACACAATAAAATGAAGTAAAATAGGCCTCAACTAGATAAAAATAGGTTAAGGGGGCCAAAAACCCTAGCAGGACAGCTAATTAGGGTGAAAAACCCTAATTTTTAGGCTTAAAAGGGGCCCGAGGGGTCAATTTCAAGTCATTTTCACACACCTCCAATAGTAAATTTGAGATTCAAGCTCTAAATTCCTGACAATATGGCACAACGAAAGCTTCCCCTACACATTTTTGATCGAGTTCGGACGTACCAGAGACCACTTGGCATTGGGGCACCGATAAGTGGTCCTTACCTAAGCTTCATTTTTTCATTTATTGCTTCATTTAATGCTTTTAAAGGTCGGTCAGTTTGTAGCAACACTATATAGCACCACTTGGAAATCAAACTGCATCACGTGGTGCTAAATAGTGCCACGACAGTGCAGTTTGGAGTTTGAAAACTCCAACGCTGAGCTTGGGGCCAATGGGGTGGTTTGAAAAGTGCGACATGGCGGTCCTAATTTTGCCCAAAGTGCGCCACTAGATGAGAAAGTGCACTGTGACGATTCAATTTTCCTTTTTTTAAGCCCTAGCATCAGAGTTTGATTAGAAATCAAACTGCGACAACATCACGAGTTGCACTGCTGGAGGGGTTTTTCGAACGTCCGGTGAAGAATTTTTTTAAAAATTTAACATGGTGACCTTCCTTGATGTAGGACACGGCGAGGGAGCTCTACTCCTGAGAGCACAAGTCATGGGATTTGGTTGGCTATTTGTGGTACCTAAGCGAAAGGGACAAGGATCGACTCTGGATTGCGAGGTTATGGTACATTGCTTATGCGATGCCCATCTACACTCACTTAGGGATGTTGTTAGCACTGGCTGAGAGATGGCACAGTGAGACGTCTTCATTTCATCTTCCCACTAGTGAGGCCACCGTCACATTGGAGGGCGTTTGGCATATTTTAAGATTGTTGATTCACGGTCACTAAGCGATCTTTGACATGGATGAGGGGCGTGAGGCTTGCTATAGAGTCCTCACCATAGATGAGATTATTTTTTGTGAGGGGCAGATAGAGCTCGAGCAGCATAGGATCCTAGCACCTCCCTACTGCTGGGTGATTGCATCCATCATTTCGGGTCTCATTGTCGTGGATAGACGAGGTCGATACTTTAGTCCCAGCTGGGGATATTGCTAGGAGTGGATGGTCTGAGACAAGCTGGTTCACTTTACATGGGGGCATGTTCTTCTAGCTTCGTTATACATAGATCTCCATGAGTACATCTACATGGAGGGAAAAACACTTGGAGGAGGGGTGACTCTTCTTCATTTTTAGGCATGGGAGCACATATTTGTGCTATGGCCACACGTTATTTCAATTCCAACGATGTCAGACGATCCCCTCATGTGGCGTTACAGAGGCGGTGTGTCCTTCACACACATTGGTGAGCACGAGATCCCCTACTAGAGGAGGGTCTTAGATGAGATGCAAGTTTTCACCTGGCGACCATACCTTGGTTTGCCCAGATGGGTTGATGATGCTGATCAGTTGTTCTATTCCCGCAAGGACCATTTTATGTAGGGGCAGGAGCACACCATTATCGAGAGGTGCTTTCCCGGGCACGTACATCATTAGTTCGGGGAGCCATAGGATCACACTGATGATGATTACATAGTTTTCTTCGCCTGCACCATGACACAGGTTTCATGGGGGTGGTATATTCCTACATCGGAGGAAGTTGATAGTTTCTGATAGTTGGTGGCTCGACTGTGGGCCTACGATTAGGGACTTGCAAATCCAGGCATGACTCAGGCCTACAGGGATTGGTTCCATCCTCTGTTTCAATTGACAATTCCAGGTGCAGTTCCAAATCAGCGGAGAGTCAGAGGCAGAGGAGGAGGACGAGGCCGGAGGGGGATGCTTGATAAGATCAGCTAGTGGAGCCCCCAATGTAGCTAGGGCAGGGAGATGTGCATATGCATGACCAGCAATAGGTGCCACCAGGTCCACCACCATGAGGCAAGGATCAACCTCCAGTGCTACTAGCGAGACAGGTGGATCCTCAGGATGCATTGATTGCACAGTTACAGGCTCAGGTCCAGTCCATGACAACAGAGAGAGATCAGGCGAGGGCCGAGAGAGAGCAGCTCAAGGCCGAGAGGGATCAAGTTGTACAACAGAGACAGGCTTTAGAGCTACAGGCCACCACAAAGCTATGCAGGAGACAACAGCTAGAGAGCATGGCAGCCTCCTCCTCTCATGGTACAGTGTCAGTTCGATCATACAGAGATGTCATCCAAGAGGCTGAGTACTACCGGAGGTATTATCATGAGGTTGTACCTAGAGAAGAATAGGTCCCAAAATACTCAGAGTGGGCTAGCCACAAACCAACAGAGGGTCACGGTGATAGGGATGAGGGCAACATCCACAGGGACAGAGCTTGATCGAGATGATACGATTCTTTTTGTGCCTTATGGGCTCATTTTTGATAGCCTGATGGGCCTTTTGTACTGATTGACATACATGTACAGTGATCCAATTTATTCCTTGTACTATGACAGTTGTGTTATTGATGATATATATATGAGCTGATGATGATATTGATATGATGTGATGTGTGCTCTTTATTTATGCATGGATGATTTTGTTTCTATATGTTGTGCAATGATGCTTTTATGGATGCATTTATTTCTGATGATATTATGCAGTGATTATGACTAACAGATCTATATTATGTTAACCTATGATATGCAAATGTGATGTGTAATGATGCTATCTATATGATTATCTATTTTGTGTTGATGCAAATAATGATGTGATATGTGATATGGAATGTAATATGTAGAAGGATATGGTATATATGTGAAACGTTATGTGAATTATGCCTATATATGAATGGATTATGGATGGATGCTTTGAATGTGATGGATCGTTTTCTATTTATGCTTATGTGGAATGATTTATGCAATGGATGCTTTATGATGTTGTTTATGAGATGGAATGGATGTGAATGCGATGGTCATGATATGATGCAAATGAGATGGTTTTTTAAGGTGCTTAGAATAAAAAATGTTATTATCCTAAACATATTAAATGATGATGTAATGTATGTGATGTATTTAATATGATGTACTATATGCAATGATATGATAATGTTTTATGCAAAATGGACTTAATGCATGAGATGACTTTATGATGTTATGCAAGTATGTATGCGATGGATTATCTTATAATGCTTATGTATCTATTATGTATGATTATGCAATAGGTGGTAATGTCAAATGGTTATGAAATGCAAATGAATGTTTATACGGTGATTGATATAATGCAATGCGATGCAATGTAATGGGTGAAATGCAATGAAATGGATACACCTATCTATGAAGAATGTCTATGATAACCTATTTATATGATGGTTGAAATGTAATGCATGTGTTTCCTATATGATATGTTTATGTAATATGCTAATGATTTGTGGATGTAGGATCAATGACGATGATGGTGATGATGATCAATTTTCATAGTACCTTGTTAGCGCAATGAGGAAGAAGAGAAGAAGTCATTTCAACAAGACACAAGATGATGCAAAATGCAAATGATGATGATGATGATTACTTGCCGAGGAATTGGGATTTTCAAAGGGACAAATTTTTTTATGTTTGATAACACATGTGGTATGATGCATTAAGGTATAGAAAACCAGGATGGCATTGTACCTAGTGTGATGGACTTTGACTTGACAATCAGATAGGAATATCCTTGTTCACACCTGACATATAGAAACCTTGCTAGGATGTACTTTAGAAGTTTCAAACACCTCAGACCAAAACACAGAAAGGTAAACCTATCAATGCAATAGTCAACAAGTTGTCCCAGACCTCCTCCATACATACCTAACAAAGCAAGTATTCACCAAGGTTATATTACAAGAACATCCAACAAGCATAGTAGACAAAAGATAATGATTATTGCCCCATTCCTATTTTTCTAAATCCTCCATTCGGATATCATCGAGAAGTCCTTGGAATGAGCGCAATAAGATAAGTCAAAAGATAAAGACAAAGTACACAAACAAGTTGATGCTCTTCAATACTGCTAACCAAAAGAGGATTGTTTTCTAAGGATAAGAGCCCAAACTATTGCCAAAAGATAATGCCCATTGTAGGAAGGATTCATCCTAGGACATGTTAGTGGATGGTGGCACGTCATTTCCTTTATCCAAAGAATTCTAAAAGATGATTGATATGGGACCGATTTTGGATGGTGAATTATCGATGCAAAGAGTTGACCAACTTGTTTACGCACTAACTTGGACCTAGGACTTGACAATTTGAGTTTTCACTTTTTTAACCTGCTAAACTTGTTTCTGATTATCTTACCAAAGATTGAGGATGACGATTTTCTATTATGAATGATGTTATTGTGGGTGCAAGTGAGATGAGACCGATGGATTTTTCAAATATTTGGATGTTTTTGACGTTTTGCAATGTTTTGAGGCTGTTTTTGGTATTTTTCAAGATTTTCAAATGTTTTGATTTTCAATTTTCCAATGTTTTGGGATTTTCTGAGATTTTGACCAAGAGACTAACCTAAAGGCTTATCCTAGGGGCCTCTGGGGCTGATCAATAGATAAGCCTTGCCTATGTTATACATGCAAAGACTGCCTAGTTCAACTGACGACTTGACTGATTTACAGATGGAGATATACATGATGAAATGTCAATTTATTATGACAGACTCCTAAAGGACTGACCTAAGTGTCTCGGGGGATGATCAAAGATCATCCTTGCCTATGTTAAAGGCTCACAGACCTGTACTTCGACAAGAGGACCTCGTTTTTGACTTTTTGAATGACTTTTTGACCTATTTTTGGATTTTTGGACATGCTTTGAATGTTTTTGGATTTTCTGATTTTTTTTTATATTTTTGGATTTTTTGACATGTTTTGAATGTTTTTGGATTTCTGATGTTTTGATGTTTTTGGATTTTTATTTTTGATTTTTTGGATTTTCCTGATGTTTGATGTTTTGATTTTCTGATTTTTTTATGTTTTGGATTTTCGATGTTTTGATTTTTGGATTTTTTGATGTTTTTGGATTTTCTGATTTTTTTATGTTTTTGTATTTTCTAATGTTTTGATGTTTTTGGATTTTCTGATTTTAGGACTTTAAGATCATACACGAATCTGATCCAATAAGAACATGCCCCCATCATGATGCAATAGACTACTTTGATAAAGGCAAGACAAACTAACCTTGAGGATGAGCCGAGTAGTACTAGGAGGGATTATGATACGAACACAGGACCAAGCTATGGTATAGATGCGCGTGGATGAGTGATGGAGATCTGAATGCGATGGATGATGGAAGTGTAATGGATGGATGATGCAGAACAAGCCGTAAAGATCCTGGTGGATGGAAAGTACTTATTTACGCAAGGCATCTGTTTTCCAAGTTTCCACCAAGGTACTTGCCCAAAGTGCCACCAAAGTGGTTTTCACTAAAGGAAAATTTTTTTCTCTTTACTATTTTTTATCCTTTTGATTTTTTTGGATTTTTTGCTTTTTTTATTTTTTGTTGTCACCAAGATGCTGTTTGCCGGTTTTCACAGTAACCATTTTTTCAAGACATTTTTTGGATTTTTTTGGATTTTTGGTTCTATACCTTGAAAGATTTAGGCATAAAATTTTTGAGATGAGAGTTATTCATGGGCTCTTGCAGAGGTTCCCCTTCAGGTGTTGATAGCGATATGCCCTTGATTTGTAATTTTTGTGATGATGAATGGTCCCAACCAATTGGGTTCAAATTTTCCTTTGTCGCTTGGGTTTGGGACATTCTTCTAATTTTCTTTTAAGACCAGTTCTTTGACTTGGAACATCCTACTTCTGATTTTCTTATTGTAGCTCCTTTTGAGTCTATTTTGATAGATGTGCAAATGATTCAAGGCATCTATACATCACTCAACCAATAACTCTAGCTCATTTAATCTTGATACTCGGTACTCTTCATCTGTGATGAGGTTTTGTAGTGATATCCTGAGTGATGGGATCTCGATCTCAATGGGGAGTATTGCTTCTAATTCGTAGACTAAGGAGAAAGGGGTAGCGCCAATGGGTGTGTGGATGCTAGTTCAATAGGCCTAAAGGGCGGGATTAAGTTGTAAATGACAGTCATGACCTGCGTCACTAACTATTTTCTTGAGGATTTTTAGAATGGTTTTGTTTGTAGCTTCTACTTGGCCACTTCCTTGGGGATAGTATGGGTTGGAGAAGCAATGTTGGATTTTGAATTTCTCACATAAGTCATAGACCTACTAATTTTTGAATGGTGTTCCATTATCTGAGATAATGGCTTGTGGAACACCATATTAGCAAATGAGATAGTTCAGGATGAATTTTGATATCTGCTTCCTAGTTATAGACAGCATGGGTATGGCTTCCACCCACTTAGTAAAGTACTTTGTTGCAGTTATGATTAATTTGTGGCCGTTAGATGAAGTGGGCATGATTTTTCCTATGAGATCTAGTCCCCACTGCGAGAAGGGCCACGATGTGACAATAGGATGAAGCTCTTGAGCTGAAGCATGGATGAGGTCCCCATGCTACTAACATTGTAGACACTTTCTAGCATAATCATGTGCTTTTCTTTCCATTGTGGGCTAATAATACCCCATCCTCAACATTTTCTTAGCTATGGTCATTCCACTCACGTGTGAGCCACATATACCATTATGTACTTCAGTTAGATCGGTTAATGCCTTCTCAGCGTTTAGGCAGTGTAATAGGGTTCCTTCTATGCTTCTTTGATATAGGGTATCTCCTAGGATGACAAATCTGGATGCCTTTTTAACAAAGGTTCATTTAAGGTTTGAGGGTAAGTCGACAAGTATGACTCCTATATGAAGGTATGTGTAAATGTCATGATACCAAGGATCACTGGGACCAACGATTTGACACACATATTCTGATTCTGGTACCTCGAATGTAGGCATGAGAAGCTACTCAATCAGGAATTCATATTTTGGAACATTGCTGGGGATGTCTAATTGGGACCCAATTGTTCCCATAGCGTTTGTTGCTCTGTTGTTGGTTCTAGGAATCTGCTCAAATGTTATTTCAATGAAGGATTCTTTGAGAGTCTCCACCAATTTCTTTTATGGAGTGAGCTTGTCATCCTTGGTCTGGTATTCATCGTTCACTTGATTTATAATCAATTGGGAGTCTCTGTATACTTTCAAAGCTATGATGTTCCACTACACTGCTATTCTGAGACCTATGGTTAAAACCTCATATTCCACAATGTTATTGGTGCAGGGAAATGCTAGTTTGTAGGACCTTGGTAGGCAATCCCCTTGTGGTGTGATAAAAAAAAACTAGCTCTTGATCCATGCTTCATGTATGAGCCATTGAAGTACAGTTTCTAGTGGTTAGCTACGTTGAGATTGAAAATGGATTCATCTGGAAACTCTAAGACAAGAGGGTTCTCTGAATAGATTGGTGCTTCTGCAAGTTGATCTGCGATGACTTGGCCTTTGATTGCTTTCCTCTCCACATATTCAATGTCGTATTCTGATAGTATCATCACCCATTTGGCCATTCTTCCAGTGAGCATTGCCTTTGATAGTAGATACTTGAGAGGGTCGATTTTGGCAATGAGTTTTATTTTATGTGCCAACATGTAATGTTTGAATTTTTGTGATGCAAACACTACTGCGAGGCATGCTTTCTCAATGAATGAATAGTTTTGATCATGCCAACCATTGTTCTATTGATGTAATAGATAGCCCCTTCCATTCCATTTATGTCATGCTGAGCTAGAAGAGCTCCAAGGGCTACTGTTGTTGCTGATATGTATAAGATCAATGGTTTCTTTAGGATGGGTGGCATTAACACTGGTGGTGTTAGTAGATATTCCTTGATTTTTTTGAATTCCTCTTCACACTTGTTATCCCATTTATATGCTACTCCCTTGTGGAGTAGATGAGAATATGGGTTTTTTTTTGTCCACCAATTGTGCTATGAATCTTTGAATGGATTGAAGTCTGCCTTGGAGACCTCTTAGTTGTTTTAATGTTTTTGGTGACTCCATCTCGAGGATTGCTTTTACCTTTGCTGGATCTACCTCGATACCCTTCATTGACACTATATATCCTAGGAGCTTTCCTGATTGTACACCAAAGACACACTTCTTTGGGTTTAGTCTAACCTTGTACTCCTCCAGTCTGTCAAAGATGGCACTTAGGGTTGCTATGTGATCTTTTTTTTTCTGGATTTAGCTAGAATGTCGTCAACATAGTCTTCTATCATCTTATGGATCATGTCATGGAATATCAATGCCATAGCCCTTTGATATGTTGCTCCTGCATTCTTTAAGCTGAATGGCATCATGTTCCAACAGTATGTCCCACATGGACAAGTGAAAGTTGTTTTATGTTTGTCCTATTTCGCTATCATGCTCTTATTATATCCTGAGAATCTGTCCATTAGCGACAACATTTCATGTCCAACTGTCATCTCTACTATCATATTAATGTTTGGAAGTAGGAAGTCATCCTTTGGACATGCCTTGTTTAAGTCTCTAAATTTCGTGCAAATTTTGACATTTCCATCAGGTTTTGAAACAGATACTAAATTTGACACCCATTCTAGATAATCTATTGGTCAGATGAATCCTGTGTCTAATAGCTTTTTTAGCTCCATTTTGACTAACGGGGCGATCTGAGGATGCATTTTTTGAAGCTTTTGTTTGAAAGGATTTGCTTTTGGATATACTGCTAAGTGGTGAACCACAGTCTCTGGATCAAGCCCTGGCATGTTAGCATAACTCCATGCAAAGTTTATTTATCTTTCCCTTAGGAATTTTACTAGGATCTCTTGCTCTTCTAATAGTAGTGATTCTGCATAGAATGTGATATGTGGGGTCTCCTCTATTCCTAGGTTGACCGGATTGCATTTTTCTACCAAGACTACTAACTTTTCCTAATGAATAGCTCTTAAAGGAAGATTGAATCCCCCATCCTCTGGCACCTCATAGAGGTTTTCACCGTTGGATGCATCTTTCTTTTTACTTTTTTCTAGTCAAAGAGTGCCACAGTGTGGTTTTCACTCAAGGACTTGGATATTATTCTTAATTTCTCACTTTTACAACTAAAGGATTCAATCATTTCCCCATAATAGGCATGTGTGTCCAATTCCATTATGAACCCTGCTTTATGATCCCCATCTAAAATTTTATCCTGCAATCCCATGAATTCTGAGAGTGCCTCATCGTTTTCAAATGTATCAAGAACTGGTGGTCCTCGTTGGTCATAGTCGATGAGTTGGGGATATACTAGGTGGATCTCATGATTTTGGTGGTTTGATTCAAAAGATAGGGTGCTAATCATGCAAAGAGTGGTATCCTCAAATAGCCTAGGTAAGTTGGTCATGGGATCCTCGTCATCACTACTACTATAGACATCAGTTATGTCAAATGTAAAGTTATCTATGACTCTACCTGTAGACACGGGTAAGTGTAGTTTTGCTAGGGTTGGCTAAGGAGGATTATTAACTATTCTAACCAAAGGACTTTGGCCACGTATGGTTATACTCAGAGGGGTACATCCAAGGAAAATATTTGTTATCAGTTGCATCTCACACATGATAGGTATTATAAGCCCATTGTCATTTTTCCCAAGTCTTTGATTTCTGTTGTAGCCCATTGAGAGCATCATTTGTAGACCTTTGCTTTTTTCATCCATTGGTAAGTCCGGTACTGGTCTTTCATCTTGATATAGCATATGTGATGGATCTACCTCAATAACCTCTTAGACATAGTCTCCCCAACTTGTGAATTTAGGATAGTCTTCAGGAGACGTTTGAGATGTGGAAGCTTCATTTATTGTGGGTGTCCCTATGATCTAGGAGATTCTGGTAACTCTCCTACCACAAAGGAATTATTAGGGAGCTTTTAGTTTCCACAACCATTATCTTGGATATGAGCTTGATGTCAGAGATGGTGGGAATGGCAGGAGTGGCGAGTGTCTCCATCGTAGAAGTGGATGCGAGAGTGGTAGGATCGATGTATGGTGTGGATGGGCCCTCATCATTTTTTGGTACTTGGAGGATTTTTTAATACTTTGCTTCAATATTTTTGTAGTATGAGAAAGGTTTGGAATCTCCATGGATAGTAATTTCTTGTCCCTCATGTGTAAATTTCACACATTGGTGGAAAGTTGACGCTATTGCCTTCATTGCATGAATCCATGGGTGTCCTAGGAGGATATTATATGGCAAGTCAAGGTCCAAGACCTAACAAGTGGTTTCCATGAGAGCCGACCCTACTTGAATAGGGAGTTTGATCGTGCCTCGAGACACTCTTTCTTGATTGTCATATTCTCTTATTGTGATACCCTTTCCTTTGTCGATAGAATCTTTTGATATCTTCAATTGCTTGATGACGCTGAGAGAACAAATGTTCAAGCCAACACCTCCATCTACCAAGACCCTTTTGAATTTTCTCTTATGTACTATGACTTCCAAGTGGAGTGCATAGTTGTGAGATGGTTGAGCGTGGAAATCCTAGTTAGAGAATTTTAGGAGATTAGGCGTGATGATGTTTCTGACCATAGCTTGGAATTGCTCTGCGTCAAGATCTGCAAGGACAGTGGATGAGGCCAATGCTTCTTCAAGGATTTTCCTATGGGAAGATGAGATTTTGAGCAACTCCATGATGGAGATTTCCACTGTTGTTCTCTTGAGTTGATCTAGGACATTATAGCCATTAGAAATAGATCTAGATGCAGGGACCTTGTTTGGCTGGGATGATCCTGCGATGGTAACCTTGCTGCCTCTTGTGGTGACCCCACAATCAACATGGACACCTTTGATGGTGATGACCATGCAATTTTCATCTAGGGAGGCAATGACTGTTTCATACACATGATTTACATTTGAGTGGGTTCCTTTCCCTTTATCATTGTTATTCCCTTTGTTGCCATGATTTGGCATCAGATTCGTATATATCTTAAGATCTTGATTTCCTGTAGGTTGTTCCACATTTATAATTCTTTTATCGATGAGATCTTGAACGATGTTTTTCAATCTCATGCAATTGTTTGTGGTATGGCCTTTGATTTTATGGAACTCACAAAGTTGATTTTCCTTGTAGTACCCCTCCGTTTATGCATATGCTTTCTATTGTTATGTTTTTACACTGTTAGACTATGATACCTTGTTTGGATATTTTGATCGCTAGTTTTGAGTGATAGTGGATTTATTATATGACATGATGATACATTGTTTAGTGATTATTGATTTCAGACATGATTTGATATAGCGTAGATGTTTACTTTTAGCTGTTTATTGCTATGTACATGTTTATGATGGACTAACAGCTATTTATTTCATCAGTTTACTGTGACGTGTATTGGTGTGGAGAACGGAATGCATCACTCGCTTGTGAGTGCCCTGTGATATCCGTGATTTTCTCTGCACGGTGTGTCTATTTAATGCTTTTATATATATATATATATATGCACGTTATTTGCTTGGTTGCAGAAATTGCACGTACATGACACCGACTCCACCTAGGTACTCAGGTCTGAGCATGTCAAGATTCAACAGATACGTTGATTGGGAGATAGTAGTTTGGTTCACCCTAGTCTAATCTATAATCCCGGTCTTAGTACATCATCTGTATTAGTTCTGAGTCATAGGATTGTTTTGTAATCTTTTGTTTGGATAAATCGTTTGAAAGGTAAATTTGGTTAAATTTTAATGTTAGTTTATTGTGCTTTAATTATTGTTATTTAAATTAAATTTTTTAAATGTTGAAGAAATTAGTGTTTGTTATTTAATTAATTAATTAGCTTATTTGGTTAAATAGTTTGATCTTAAAAGATTAAACTTATTTAATTAAATAAATTAATTAATTAAATTAAATTAATTTGTGTAAATAGTTTTATTTGAAATTAAATTTATTTGTGGAAATGGAATTTGAATTTGTAAATTAAATTGTATTTGAAAATTAGAAAATTAATGAAAAAATAAATTGCATGCAATTGGGAATTGGCAAGATTGTCGAGAAGTGGTGGAGAAGATATTTTTGCAACCACTTCTCGACATGTGTGCCAGTGCATTAATTGTTTACGGTTGAGGAAATTGGTTACAGAGGTAATGTTGGATCTGGAAAATTACAGAGGTTATCCTATCATTCACAGGAAATTTTTTTGGTGCTCTGTAAAATTTATGATATATGCTTTTTGGTTGTTTTTGGAATTGGAAGATCTTTGGTTTTTGATTGTTTTTGGAATTGATCCTCGGGAAAGAAAATTGGAAGCTTCAGGCAATAGAGGCAAGAGGATTTCTTCATGAGATAGAAAAGGAAATCATGTATTTTTCTTGTAGATTTTATTTTGTGAATTTTGAAAAGGAATGCTTCTATAAAGAATAGTAGCTTGGTTTAAATCCTTTGTATTTTACAAAAAAAAGGTTTTACTGTGTATACCCAGAAAGGGATTTATTATGTTTCTTTCTTCTGGAAAAATCAGACGCCCAAAAGGAAATTATTGAGTGTATCTAGAAAATAAAATTGTATATATATATATATATACTATTAAAATTTCCCCATTTCCCTTTTGAAATTCCGTTGATCTTCTATAGAAGTTTTCTATAATCTTCTGTGTTAAAAAAAACCCTGATAAATTTGTGTGTATGTATATATATCTTTATACATATACATGATTTTATATACAAAGTGGATTGTGAAGAACCCTTTTATTTATTATATGAAAACACTGTATAACGAATTTTTTTTGGGAAATTTTATTTATTATTTTTCTTTAAAATTTTGTATGCTATACAGGCGAGAATGATTAAAAGTCAGATTGAAAATCCGTAGGCAGAATTAATTATATTCCACGGATTTTATTTTTTTGTGAAAATATTTTAAAAATTATATAAAATAACCAGTATATTGGGGGAGGGTCGAAACCCTCCCCATCCCTGATGTTGGTAGCCGCAACCACCAAGGCTGCGCACAGCAGCTGTCGGCTGCTGGGCGCAGCCTTGGTAAGGGTTGCGACCACCAGCCGTAGCAGAGGCTGCGGCAACTATGTAATATTTAAATTCATGCGAATTTTAAATCACAACTTTGTTTATGCGGATTTTATGCTATATAATATATGTCTAATATATATATATTATATATAATATAATTACAATATATTATATATACTATATAATATTACATATATTATATATATAAGATAGTTAAGAATATAAAATATATATGTTTTAATATGATAAAATATTTATTTATATAAAAACAATTAAATGGTTACTTTAATTCATCTTTTTTTTTAATTAGAAAAATAATATTAGTATGGTTAAAATTTGATTTACTTAAATGTGATAATTACATTTAATAAATTGAAGTTATTTTTCTTTTTCTTTTTTAAAAGGAAATTGTGAAGGCTATAAATTAGAATATTTGAATATGAAAATCAATCATGTTGATTAGTTTGTATACAATTTATAATTGATTCATTGGATTTAGGATATCCGAACAGTAGATATTTACTTTTCTTGATTTGCTTTTAGTTGTGTTACTTATTGGGCAAATTGGGAAAGTCTTTGTTATATAAGCCTTCCAGAATAAATTTTATTAAAAGGGTGTATTGTTGTTTAAATATATTTCTTAAGTCGACTTGGGTTGTGCATGTGTTAAATATGGTGTTTTGATACTTGTTCTTTTGATAAAAGTTTTAATGACCGTTAAAAGTTCATTTGTTATTTTGTGATGAATTTTGTGCACTTTGTAAACCCTAGTCAGGAAAACTTAAAAAATCCATGTTATGTTTAGAGGAGTGGCTTTTTGTAAGGGCCAACACACAAAGTGGTGTCAGGGTAACTTACAAAGGGTTAGTAAGTCAGTGAAAACTAAAGAACATAGTAGTTAGATTTAAAACTCTTAATAAGATGTTTATGCCTCTCTTATGACTCTTGAGCTAGTTCAGTCTTGAGTATAAGATGAGAAGGCCTAGAATGGAAAATCGGTGTCTTGTACCTTTAAAAGACATTCGATTCTACAATGTTTTTCATTGGGGCCGAGTTTCGTAAGAGTTTACCAGGGTAACCCAAGGATTGGGGGCTAGAACCTAGGAAGAAACACCAAGGTAACCTTTGCAACGTTGTGATGACACTCCACCTAGAATAACAGTTAACCTTGTGTTTGTAATACAATCAATTGTCTAAATCTGGAAGCAGTGTAACCAATAGGTTGTTAAGTACTAGTGTCTAGGGTTAGTAGATCATGTCTAGGTAACTATATTACTATCTCCTAGCACGGGGGGTGGACCTACGGGTACCACATGGTTGGGTGGAACATGCACCTTACTCCATTGGGTCCCCAGTTTTGTGATCATGACATTGAGAGCTCGCATTTGGAAACTTTTGTGTATTTCATCATTGTATATTGTAAACCTTGTATTTAAAAATATCCCTCAATTGTATATGAGGTGAACACTTGTAATTGTAATCATTATTGAACTACCTCATCAGATGGATGAGTATTGTATATTTTATCAAATGCAATGAATGAAACAAATTTGTACTTTATGATATCTTGAATGAAAATTTCAATGTTATGCAATGTTTATCTTTATGTTATAAATTAATATGTGCAATGCGAAATACTTAAGTCACTTATGGAAACTCAAAGTAGTGTAACATCGCATGGCTTGATGAATGTATGCAACTAATTAACTTAATAATTAAACTTTAAAAAAAAAATTATTACACTTTTATACACAATTGCAACATTCTTAGGTTATAAAGACGGGGCATTACATTCCTTATACCATGGAGGTTTTACATCCGGTTCTTGGTAATTCTCAAAGGTAGGAGCCTTGATGAGTTTTTTTGTCTATCAGCTTTTTCATGATGACTTCAAGTGGCTCCTCCAAAGCAGTGTACTTTCTCTTGGGATAACTATTGTTCCTTTGGGGTGGTCCCCTTTGATCATTGAGATTGTTTATTGTCGGATTGTTGTTTGGTTGTTGTATTGTGTGATGATTGTTTTGGTGTTGGATTTGGATTTGTGGTGCAGGTGTATTTTGGCAAGGGGCACTAATGACTACCTTGGCATTGATAACAACATCATTAGTAATGTTTTTGTTCCTTGCCCACATGTGAGGTTTATCATTGTAATTGGAGGGTGGGAGTTTGTTTTGTTGTTTGAGGTATGGAGTTGATCTCATGGGTTGAGTCATAAGGGATCTTTCGATGTTGAGGGCCTTCGGGATCAACTGGTCATATGTGGTGATGCCTTGAACCTTGAGATGAAATTCCAAGAGGCCGTCAAGGTTGGCGATGATGGTGCAAATTTTTTGTTCTTCTGGCATGGTCCACTTGCTCTGATTGGCCTTGGATCACCATCATTGTAAGAATGAAGTGAAAGATTCACCCTTTCCTTGTTTTAGAGCTGAGAGTTCTTCTAGACTAACATCCATTGCAATGTTGCATGCATAATTTTTAATGAATGCATCTATAATTTCTTGGAATGTTCTAATGCTTGAAGGTAGGCAAGAAAACCATTCCATAGCATGGCCATCCAAACTCCTAGGTAATAGCTGCATTAGATAAGTATCATCATATGCAACTTCCATGCAATGAACTTAGAATTCCCTGATGTGATCTTCAAGGTTTCCCATCCCTCGATATTTGTCAAATTTGGGGATCTCAAATCCCTTGGGGAATGGTTTCATTACTAGGCTCCTATCAAATAGATAAGGACACAAGTTTTTTGGTGTCTTTTTTGTTTGCCTTGATTGAAGATCAAGCACTTGTTGCGAGAGCAACCTGATTTGTGTCATCACATCATTTTGCAAATCAGGGGGGATGAAGGTGTTTTGGGGTGTTTTGATTGTGGGTTGGATGGGTGGGTTGGTTGGTGTGTTGTTTAATGGTATGTGTATGTTCTGTCATGCTAGGTAAGCTTCCACCTGTTGTTGTATGAACAATGCTTGTTGTTGATCTTGTTGTTGATGTGCTAAGATTTGTGCTTGTTGTTGTTCCAACAATGCTTGTTGTTGGGCTGCTAATTCCGTTGCTTCTTGTTGCTCTTGATATTGCTTAATTGCTTGCTGATATGCTTGTAATTGTGCTTCTTGTCTTTGTGCAAGAAGTTTTTCCTGTGCTTATGGTTGTTGTGCTTGATATTGGGCATTTTCTTGAGCTTGAGCTTGTGCTTGTGCTGCTTGTGCTTGGGCTTGTGTTTGTGTTGCTTGTTGTTGTAATAGAGATTGTGCTTGAGTAGCCTTTTGTGTTTGCAATGCTTGCAATGCTTGCATGGCTTGAGCGGCTTGGGCAGCTTCTTGTTGTTGTTGCAATAAAGGTTTGGCTAGTTGCGCTTGTAATGCAATTTGTGCTGCTTGGGCAACTTGCACAGCTTGAGTGGCTTGATGAGCAGCTAATTGTGTGGCTTTTTTTTTTGCACTTGTTGGAATCCTATTTGGAAAGTAGCTTGCAATTTTGTATTGTATTGGCTTGAAGTGGCATAAGTTGGTGGTGGTGGAGGTGGTGGTGGATTCAGAATGGCATTTGTGAAAGCGGTGAATGGTGATGTCGTGTTGGTGTTTTGAGTGATAGATGGTGGTATTGATGTAGTGGTTTAAGTGATAAATGGTGTCATTGATGTGATTGGTCCTTGAGAGACCATGCTTTGTGATGTTAGGGGGTGTTTGATGATGTTGCCATTACTTGTGTATTTGTCATCTATTGTTGCAATATCAATGACAAATTTTGAGTGTTTGGCATAATGCTTTGATTGATGCTTGGGATGTTGGTTTGATTGATACTTGGTAGAGGGGTAAGCCCTATGCCAAGGAGTGGTGTGGATGATGATGGAAATGGTGGAAGAGGTGGAAATGTGAAGGGTGCAAGTTCTTGCAAAAATGTTGTGGTGTCAAAAATGCCCCCTGGTTCGAACATATCTCCCTCCCCTTGCAAATTTGTGAGGAGAGGATTTTGAGGTGTTGCGTGGAAAAATAATGATGATAGATCATCATGGAAAGTGAGAGGAACATTCTTATATAATGGGTTTTTGAGTATTTTTTGTTCCAAGATGGTATTTGCATCCAAATTTTGATTATTAACAAGGGGGTGTGTTTGAATAGCATTGAGAAATGCATTTCCCTTATTAACATTGGGTTGGATTGGAGCAAACGATGTTGTGATATGTGGAATGTTTTGGTTGATGTTTTGAGATGGGGGTGTAGATGAAATGGGGATGGTGGATGAGATTGGAGGATAAGATGTCTCCACTATAGTACTCATGTTGAAATCCGAAGGTAATTTGGCCCCTTGTTTTGCTAGTTCAAGCATGTATAATGAAGGGTTGAGCCTCATCATGATGTTGATGATTTTATGGTTCTCCGGATTTTGGAGCATTTCAGTTATTTCTTCGTGAGACATCCCAAAGGTAAGATCCTCTCCTTGGGTTTCCTCTTGTAGATTTTGTGATGATGAGATGGTCAAAGGATTGTTTGATTCAGCGAGATTTATTTCAACATTTGTTTGGATAAGATCACTTGAAGCGGGTGTTTCTTTGTTGGCTTCCATGCTCTTCTTGTATTGAGATCTAGTTTGAACCATAAAACAAAGATCAATATTCAAGAATATGGGAGATGAAATCTCTTAATCCTTCAGATTGATCTTTACTTTATGTCCAAAGTAGAAAATTTTAGGATATCTTAAGGATCAAGAGGTGATATGATGAGGATACAAGGGATGGATGATGTGGATGTTTTTGTCTTTTGATAAATCTTGGAGGAGATACTAGCATTTTAGGAATTTTTGATATGTTTCAGATTTTGATTTTGATTTTCCTTTTGGGCTTGTCCTTGATTTTGATTGATTTTGATTGCTTTGATTTTGAACAAAAAGACCCTAAGATGTTGGATAATTATCTAAGGGATAGATTTGATCAAAGGATGATAATTTGAATATGTGTAGGGAGAAGGATGCATCTACCCACACCTATTCAAACAAGATGATATTTTCACTAAGCATATGAAGAAGGATTCATCCTCATATACTAAGCTAAATAAGATGATTTTGATAACTTTGACTAAGCATATACAAAAGGATGCATCTACACATACCCAGCCAAAGGTGATTTTGATAAAGTTTTCAAGGATTTTGTCTCAAGGATTTGATGATTTTTTATTTTTCCAAAAAGCCTAGCATTTCAAGATTTTCCAAAAGATGATGATGAGATGATGTTTGTTTTGATGTTTGAAGGATGGATGAAAATATTTTGATTTGTTTTTTATCCTAAGATGAACCTAAAAAAGACACTTTATTTGACTAGACCTAGGTATTGAAGAGCATGCAAATGCTTCCTAGAGACCTTTATAACCAAAGAATGATTCAATTTGGACATACATTTTCAGATTTCCAACCAATGATTTTTGTTTTGGGATTTGAACTTTGTGAGGCTTCAACACACATGAGAATTGATTTTTCTTAGCTTTGCTTAATGGCTTTATTTTACCAAAAATTCTTTCTTTGATTAAGTTTTCAAACTAAGATGTCCAATGTCTTAATTTCTTCAAACACCACAAAGTATGTTATGTGGAAATTTGATGAACCCAAAGCAAGGGTTTACCTATTGTTTACTTAAGTAGACAAATTGAGATGTAATCCAATGTTTAGAAACCTCTAAGGATGTGAGTCCCAAGGGCAAGCAATAACATATGGATTGAGTCAATTGTATTTGTCTCCAAAAGGGTTTGAAATTTGGATGATGAAGTTAAGTGTTTGTTTTCAAGATGTTTTCGATCAAGCAATGCATTTTGTAACCCAAAAATAAGTAAAACCCTATGGATGTGTAAGACAATATTTGTTGGATTCCCTCTTGGAAAAGTCCAGCTATGCTTATGTTTAGCGAATGGTTAGATGTTTGACCCCACTGGCTCCCCTCCATGGCTCATTAACGTCAATCAGAGTAGCCAACCATCAACACCCATGAAAATCCCATGGCATGTTTTCCATTTCTACTAAAAGACCATAAAAGTGTGGGGTGGCTTCAAAATGACTATTATTGCACCAACAAATAGATCAAAGGATTTTGGAAAATTCTAGAACATGGGTTTTAATAAGGACTTTATGTTCGTGGAGATTGACCCATACGACAAGAGTCCCCTTTCGGATCCATCTTGTCAAAATCAACCGCGTGATATTGGAATTTACTCCAATACCCACATTTATATCCTGATTGGAAATACTCTTGGCTTTAAAGTGTTACCAATTGAGTCATTCCCTTGGGTGAGTACTTTTTCCCCAAGGCAAGCCCTCTAGGATAAACAAAAGTGAGAGAAAATAATATTCGTAACTTGATCAATCTTTGTTGGCAAAAAAGAGAGAATATACGCAATAATTCCCCTACTCACACTCGCACAAGATTTTGTTCAATTTTTAAACCCAAAATGAAGTGTGGAGGTGATTGCTTTGTCTCAACCTAAAATCATGAAAAAGTCCTTTTGATTCTCAAGATCGCTATAAAGCGCGAGAAAAGTGCATACATCATTTTTCAATGATGTTAGTTCAAGTAATCTCTCACAAAACAATGTAGCACATGTTCATTTTAGATCCCACAAAGCAATAGTGAATTCATTTTAGAGCACCAAAAGACAAATGATAAAAAATTTATTCAATTTCTTAACCAAATAAACAAACTCTACTATGTTGTGATCATAATGTTCATTTTAGTCTTTTGCAAGAAATGAAAAGATTCTTTTTAAACCCAAATGAAATTTGTGTCCTAAGAAAGAAGTGATAACAATTTCTTAAAAGTGTTAAGCAAACACTAAAGTGTTTAAAAACACTTTGATTTGATGAAATATCCTTCTCATGCTTCTCCTTTCTTCATTTTTGATTTCCAACCTACAAGGGAGAAAACCAGTCAGATTCTGGAAAATACAGAGATTAAAAAGAAAAAAACAAAAGACAAATTGATCATTAATCAAAAAGCAGGTGCTAAAATTTCATTTCCACTTTTTACGCCCTGCCAACGGCACAACCCATCATTGCATCGGAGTTTGATTTCCCAGTGGTGCCCTCACAGCACTGCTTACTAGTTAGCATTGCTCTATTATGGGAGAGTGAGCTCAACTGCATCACAATTTTTCCTAGCACCATAGTTTGATATTTTTGAAAATTCATGCAAGTCAAGTAGTCAAGCGGCAGAGTTTAGAATTTAAATTTTTGGGCAAGAAGAGTCCAGCGTTGCAATTTGAATTTCAAGCAGTGCCATATAGCGATGCTAAAGGGTCAACGGTGCTAAAACAACAACGTTGAGCTCTCAGCATTGGAATCTTCTGTGTATAAGCAAAAATGCAGAAATTTTAGGAAAAAATGATTGAAGATGAGATGTTGCCCTCCTTCTAGCACCAAATGTGTGAACCCCAATCCTAATACCTGCAAAACAAAGAGAATAAACACATTAAGTTAGATATTGCAAACACAAACAAGGATTCCCCATGAAATCCATTTACAAACTTCAAATTAGGAAAGAAAATAATAAAGAACACAATTAAATGAGAAAATGTAGATTCAATCCTAATTAAAATAGCAAACACATGATCCCATGGGGGAATTGGTGTCAATTTGATGTGAAAATTGGCCCTTTCCCAATTCCTAAGATGCAAGTTTGATATGTTGATGATGATTGATCCACTGTGTTGGTGAAGGATGAGAGCTCCAAGCCAAAATTTGCTAAAAACCTAGCTAAGAACTCAATGGTGATGGATGAAAATGGCTAAATATTTTAGCATAATAACTTTGCATAATTTGTGGATGATCAAATGAGGATATGAATTCTTTATTTAAAGAATACCAAGATGGATGAATGTCCAAATTTGAGCAATGTGGGACTAACATTCATCCAATGGTATAATGCCACTTGTCAATCTATGGGTGGATGGAGGATGTGCAAGTTTTGAGGATTGTTCCAATAAATGCTTATTTTTGAATTTTAAATTTGTTGAAATGACTTGCAAGAGGTAAGGGAAAATGCAATAAATGCCACTTGGCTCAAGGCAAAGGACATGTAAGATGAAGTTATTGCCTTGTTGGATGTACATGTTGACTTGGAATTTTTGAATTCAAACTTGGAGAATATTCCAAAAGATGCCTTGTAAAGAAAATAGAGATTTAATAATTGAATTAAATCTATTTTCATGTGCAACTTGCAAAATATAGAGGATGGGACATGAGATGAGATTAAATTAATCAAGAGTTAATTAATTTAATGAGAGATTAGATGATGTGACCTATTTGACTCAAATTTATGGATTTATTTAAATCAAATAAGAGAGGAATATGATTAGGGATTAATTAAACAAATTTTTTAGATTTATTTAATTAAAAGAGATGGTGTTAGATTAAATCAAATAAGGTTTTAAATTATTTAATTTAATGTCCATAGACTTTGGAGATTTAATCGAATAAAATTAATTATTTAATTAAATAGGGATAATTAGATCAAATTGATTGATTTAATTAACAAAAGAGAGAGAATTAAATAACTGGTTTATTTAATTAAGGGAGGAATATTGATGAATTTAATTAGATAAAGAGATTTGATTAAATGGTGAGACCGAGGGATGATCCAGGATGAAACGATGTTAGTAGTCAGGATCAGGTGCACAATGTCAATCAATATATTTTATGTGTCTACAAGTTCTATTAATGGCAAGCCAACCAATCTAGCTTAGTAACTAAATATATCCTAATAAGCTCATTACTACATTTATATTTTCATTATATTATTTATCAATAAAAATATTTTATAAAGAAATGCTTAATCTTCTACTAACTAATATATAATTTTAATAAGCCTAGTTATCCATTACTTAAACAAATCATCAG
Source organism: Sequoia sempervirens (assembly GCA_007258455.2). Taxonomy (NCBI): domain Eukaryota; kingdom Viridiplantae; phylum Streptophyta; class Pinopsida; order Cupressales; family Cupressaceae; genus Sequoia; species Sequoia sempervirens. The sequence goes on from VDFB02380588.1 coordinate 51,758, forward strand.
ATTAAGCTTATGTAAAATTAATTATATTACCTCATCAATATACTGATCCTCTTCAAATTAATAAATTACCCTAATAACTATATTATTACATTATATAAATAAGCCAATATATATTCAGTCTATGGTAATTTGCTTTTAGTTCTAGCCATTGATATATTTAATTCATTATTGAATTGTTACGATATTGACTCGAAATTACCAAAGATATATATTTTTATTATAATAGATCGCTCCTCCCTCTTTGACTTCAATTTTTGCCTATTTTATATATATATTCCAGAAATTATTCTATAGGTTCTAAGAATATTCCATTTGCACTCATTAAAAGTAAATCCTATGGAAATTTGTATTTTAAATTGATTTAAATATTATTTTTGGGTATGGTAATTTAAGTTTGTATATATTGCATTGGAGTCCGAATACGATATTAATTTAGAGGAATTTATATTGGCTGGAAAAAAAAAGAAGCACCAACAAGATGACCAAAGAAAAAAATTGCAATTTATTAAAAACGTGTGCAAGAAAAAGGGAATGAAAATGTTCAAAAAGAAGATGATTCCAACAGATCAATCTCTGAAATTGATGAGGTTAGTTGTAACATCATCAGCATTTTTATAGTTATCACATGGTTTCTCTTAAATTTGGTAATATATTGAAATATTTCTTGTTGTACTATTTTTACAAGTGTCAAGGTCTTTAGTTTTTTTAGCTTTCAAATAAAAGACTAATGGATTCTTTTTCTTCAATGCAGAAAAATCTTAAAAGGAATTTTTCAAATTCATGAAAATAAAATTATTCATGGAGATCTGAGACCTGAGAATATTTTGTTGAAGTATAGAAATGATCATTTTCAGGAAAAAATTTGTGACTTCAATAGAAGTAGACAAATTGGTAAGGTGTTTCATTATTTTCCTTAAAATATGTTATTAGTTTTTATTCTTTTTATTTTTATAAATGATTCAAAATATAAATAAAAAAAGAGCATAGACCTTTATTTTATTAATGATTCTAGTATTTATTAACTTTAGTAAATGAATAAAATATTCTCTCAAAAAGTAATCACACAATATATATAGTGTTTTTGGTTTAAATTATTTTACTAAAAAATACATTCCTAAGATGAATACTTTGATAGTAGGCTCAATTTTAAGCTAGGAATTATAGTTATGAAAGCAATTAAGATTTGAAATAGGGTAAGTCCACCAAGATGGTTCCCAAAAAGGGGGCTTAAGTGGCCACTTTTTTTCTAAAATCAGGAAATGTTGACCTTGGACATGAAATTGAGGATAGTTACACTCAAAATTTTGAGATGGAACAAAAACAAGGATCGAATTACTCCAAGTCTACTTTCTAAAATACTAATTTATTTATAAAATGGTTGAGATTAAGGGGTTCAAAAGAGGGATGTACAGAAATTGGTGTTATTTTTGTCAAAAAAATATAACATAGCAACTCTTGTATGACTTGAGCATGGTGAAATTTTTTGTAGTATTTTTAAAATCACTACGATCGGAAGTTAGCTAATAGCATCTAGTTGGTGCACAATTTTTTTGATAATTTTTTAATGAATATTTTATTTTTTACTAATTTTCTAAGTGGGCACTTCCTAAAAAGCAGAATTTTGGCCGTGCTCTCCCTACAAATTTTTGAAAATAATTAATTTTTTTCTTTTTTAAAAAAAATTTGTAGAATGGAGTCTAGTTTCTAAAAATTCAATTTATTTGAAATTTTGATGAACAGTTGATTTATAACAAAAAAATACACTAAACACTATTTTTTGGTAAAAAAACAGACATGCAAACAAAAGAAATTATGGATGAAAGGCTTAACATTGTCGAAAAGTAAAAAAAATTACATTGTTGGATAGCTAAGAGAGAACCTAACATTACCCATGTTTTCGATTTTGTCAATATTGAACTAGATGCAATCTTGATGGTAAGCACGGACCCGATTATGTGAAAAATTGTAGAATTTGCAAAAACACGTTTCTGGCCTTGTTGGGAATGCCCTCCAAGCCTTTGGGTTGGTATTCCAAGGCAAATAATTTCACTTTTTTCTTTGTTTTTAATGTGAAATAACGCGTGCACATTATAATGCACTCTCATTATAATGTGAGCATGTTTTTTAAAAAAAATTCATAAGTGGCCAGAAAATTGATACCCAACTTCATGCACCCACCCAACAATTATTTCTCATAAGTTTCATATTAATAAAATCATACAATATACTAGTATATTAGGAAGAACCAAGGGCTATTTTAATAAAGACTAATAATTCTAAACTTTCCATTACATAATATGTGTAACGCCCCACCTTGGTTACCAATATAACAAAGTGTAGAGAGTAAAGTTAATCGAATAATTTTTTTTTTAAAGTTAACTGATTACACAAATGTTATAAAGTTTACAAGACAGTGTAACATAAACATATTAATTAAACTCAACACATTATCATAGTTCAAGTACAAAACTAATGTCACGAATATTCCAGTATATATATATAAATTATAATCAAATATCCAACTGAACTGATTATATAATGAGAGATTTCAACTAATCTCAATACAACAATAAGATGGTACAATAAATACACTCTTTTACAAGAGGTGAGTTTACAAAGTAGAAAGTGATCACCACACAACTGATGTCCATATCCTCGAATATGCTTCGCATCTGCAATCATGATTCAAGAGGTAACTGGAATCTGCTGCAAGCATAAGATCATCTACATGAAAATATAAGGAAGGTAGAGCAGGATTTCCTCCCGACCACGTGAAACCCGAAGGTCCACTCCCTCCATGCTAGGAGATATTTGACAGGTCCACAAACAAAGTAGACAGAACATTACATTGATGGGGTTTACAAATTCACATAACGACATTACGATTACAAATTCAAACAAGTACAAATTCAAGTAACAAATCTCATCAAAATAGAAAACTGAACACAAGAAAACACCATCATGGTATAGACTAAGAGTGTCATCACATCGTCGGGATAGGTTACCCTGGCGAACCTTCCTAGACTACCGGCCCTCTCTCCAAGAGTTACCCTGGTAGCCTCTACCGATTCCCGGCCCCTATGCAGACTAATGTGGAGTCGACACATATTTCAAGAAGACAAGATGGCAACTTGCCATTCCAAGCCTTCTCAGCCTTTTCTCAACCTAAACAAGCGTTAAGAAGTAGGCAAGGAAAACATTATCCGATTTAGTATTTACAACTACCCAACCCCTAATAGATTAGTTAAGTTTTCACTTGGATTATCTTACCTACGATAAGTTACCCAGACAATCACTTCCGGATTTCAGCCCCTATCGCAAGCCACTCTTCTATAACATGAATCAACATAAAATCAATCTAGGGGAAACTATCAAGCCCAAAAATCAAAACCACAATGTTTACGTCCTTCACTAGAGGCAAATCACAATCTCTAGGATGTCACTTCAAAAGATCACAAAATGATACAAAGCTATACCCCCACATAAGATAATTGTAATTATGAACTTCATGATAAAAATGTAATAATCTTATTATTGCAAATTCCACTTTTCAAGATTTTAAAAGAAATGAATAACATTACTAACGTTAAGAATATATACACCACTATTATTTTTACTAAACCAATCTCAATGAATTGAAAATTCTTGACAAGCAAACTATTGAGATTAACATAAACTAAAGTGTGTTAAGTTTACGATGCAAATCTCACTTCACTAGTTTTTTGATGGAATTAAAATAAGCATTTACACCCTTTGGTGAATATACATTAAACAATCCTATTTAATCAATTCCTATAAATAAAGAGTTTACATAATAAATAATCCATCGACATTGTTATATTTCAAATAATTTCAAGATATGAATTTACTAACATTATAACATAAGAACATTAAATTTTTCCATATATTTTATAACTTAATCACTTTGAAGATAAAATAAATCATTATAACTTATAATATAAGTTTCTAACCTCTCTTCTTTTCTCATTCAAAAGCTCACATTTTACTCACACTTACGTTTAGTAAGAATCCTATCATATAGTCTAATATTAGATGTTCACCAAGAAACTGCCCGTTCAAACATGCAAAAAGAGAGTCAAACAAAAGACAAAATAATATCTTCAGAAGTTTAAACTACGACACCATGAATTCAGCGCATGGGACAAATTACAAGAGAGAGATTTAGGGAAAACCAATATTGGGCGCCTAAAGTGATAAGTAAATAAAACGGCACTCCAGTAGGTTTGTTACTATGACATCCACACCCTTTTTACAGTTACTACCTCTGTTTGTTACGAATGAACAGGTGGTAACATTCTTCATCAGAGATCATAGAGAATGCAATATATTTGAATACCAGCCAAACGAATATCATGCCATACAAACAAAAGGACTTCTTTAAATATCCCAAAATCATAGAGGATAAGTTAAATAAATAAATGAAAACGTAGGCCAAAGTTATATAGTAAATCACATGCATGCATTATGTACCAGATAGTTAAGAGGCAACTTAACACCATTCATGCGTCTGTTTTAGCTTGAAAGGTAAATTTTAATTTTGGTATTACCATACTCATATTTCATAAAACTATAGTAGGGAATCCCCACGCCGTAACAAAGAAAATTATGCTGAAGTAAATTAAGAAATACCTACATAACTTATTACTATAAGTATGGCACTGGTTGTGACATCAATTGAATTTTTCTGTTTAATCAATAAATATTAGAGGAAGAAGATTGTGTGTGTTTTCTATCAGGGAGATCTGTGTTATAATTCAAAAATTCTTCCATCAAAATAAAAGGATCAAAATTAGGACATGTTATGGAGATTTTTAAAGAAACAATGCACAGATTTGAGGATTAGATTTTAATAATTCCAATGATATAATTCTTCAAGTGAGATTACTCGCTTACCAGAAAAATGATTTACATCCAAAGTCTATGTTTTAGGAAGAGTCTTAGTCGTCTAGTATGGTATTATAAATGATGTGTAATAGCTAAAAATGCAGATTTAAGGCATATTAATATATATATAGACAGAATTTTCAAAACATACAAAACCCATACCATAAGAAAGAAGGATATGACTAAAATCCTGAATTTAAAATTTCATGAAAACAAAGAACATCAAAATTATAAATAACATATGAAAGATCTTCAGACAAATGGTAAAATAAATGACGAGCTTATTTGTCTATGACACATGTTTGAGAACGGAATCTATAATAACAGGATATAAATATAAATATATATATATATCTAAAATTACATAATCAATAACTCATATATGAATATCTAAAGATATTTGAACATTAATTCATAGATTTCTCAAAGAATAATATTAAGGAGGTGAAAATCATAGATTCAGACATTCAAACACCATTTTCAATTTCTAAGAACAAATACTAAATACCAATCTCATGAATTCCTAGCAGCTTCATTAATTTGTATTTTTAATACAATTTGATTGCCTTTTCTAATTATTTTTCTGTTTAATTTTGCAGGTTTGACAAACCATTAATCTTTCCAAGCGTTCCCAGAAGTAATTTTGCAAAAAAACTTAAAAAGAAGAAAACCTAATTAATTTGGATTTTGAGCTGAAGCAAGTTCTGGAACTTCTGTTGATTCCCAAGTATCCACCAGAATTATTGTAAGCTTTGTTTGTGCTCTAGGCGCATGCATTCACTCAGTTTAAGAGAATGAGGGCTGCGCATACCTCCCACATCAATAGGCCTTATTAAATTACCTATACAGATCATGAGCAGGTGCGCTCTATTTTTCCTTTATGCCTGTGTTGTCTATCTTGGAAAACCCTAAACCTTTTTTTTTCCCTCATGCATAAGAATACCCTCCATTTTTTTCAATAAGCAGTTCTCTCTTAACTTTTTACCTCCGAAACCAGTAAGTAGGCACGGATAGGAATATTGTCCATCCTAAAAGGTAATTCTCCCTATGAGAAGAATGAAAAGAGGAACAAATCCCACAAAATCCTCTTGAAAATTACGCATGTATCCAATATACTTGACCAGTTCCACATAACATTAACTCCAAATCCTCCCTTTAATTATCTTTCAGTTAGCAAAATTTATATGTTAAGGAAGACTTCTTCACATGCATAACTGTTTCCACTATTATAGGCGCTTAAACAGGAAATAGAGTGGTGAAAGACTACGGTGTCAGATTGGAGATTCCCAAAACTAGAACTATATAACTAAGATTTAAGAGTACGTTACGAACTACATGACAAAGACACCTATTCAACAGGAATTTCAATAAAAAATGATATAAGGCGACAGCAACAAGGAAATATCTTATGAAATCAAAAAAATGTTAAAATCTAAAAATTATAAACATCAGCGCTTGGTCAATCTACGCACAGATTTTTTTAAAATACTAAAGACAATTGTCAATGGCATATATATCTGGAAACTTAAATTCTTTATTTTGTTTATTGCATAGATTATAACCATATAAATAGATGAAATTATATTTATATAAATAAATTCTTCCCATGAAGGGTAGGGTACGACTGAGTTCATCATAAAAGAATAACAAGAAGTAAACAATTTCCAGTTTGGAGATAAACAGATATATAGGAGATATAAACCACCATTTTCAATTCTAAGTATTAATACTAAGTTCTATATCCTTGAATACATTATTTTAAACAAATACATAATTAAATACCCATCTACACTAATTTCTTTTTTTTTATATGCAATTTCATGAACTAATTTACTCGCATAAGATAGATTGCATATTTGATCAAATTTCTCTTTCAATACATAATAATAAATAGATATATACCTATTTAACTCATAGAAATAATTTAATATTTACAAAAGAATAACCTTACCAATTAACTAAATCAAAACTTATTAAATAATTGTATACATGGTCAAACAATTAAACACTAAATTTACACATAGAATTCACAACCAAGATGGTACGAATGAACATGATGAAACACAATCAATAAGAACGATAAAGATGAATACGATGACGATGATAACAACGACAGTGATAAAAACGAAGACGACAACGACAACACAGGAGAAACAAAGATACTCATTCACAAAGAATGATGGTTAAACACAGACCTGTCAAAATCTCCAGTCAACATAATAAGATTGGATTGGGGTACACTCAGACCTGACAAGCAGGTGGAGTTGTTACCCGATACCTGTGTCTACAAGAAAACATCAAGGTTAAAACATGTATATATAAACTCAAGTTAGAAAACACACTGTGAATAAGAATTGCAGCGTGGTAGGATACTCACGAATGAGTAATGCCACACTGTCTTCTTCACCGACACAAACGAACAAGAACAATAATATACAATCATATTAACATGATAACATAAGCAATAATCATAACCAATAAGCCACATCATGAATGAATCTGTCATAGTATCATCGAACCAACATAACCAAATAACCAGAATGTCGATGTATCATCCTCAAAATAAAAACAACATAATATTCATAATCACCTCATAAAAGAAACAATATAGTATCAAAGTAATCTAAAACATCTATCAAGCAGAATCAACTAAACAGTATGTCTAAACTAGAGGGACACTACAATCTGATACAATAGAGTTAATTGATCTTATCATGGAACGCAGTGCATATTCTTTAGGATCTTTATAATGAAAGGTTAAAATTAAAATAGATAGAACTTCCTTTAGGAACACTTATCCTTATGTTAATGAATTACCAAGATATAATAATTGTAATATTTTAATTAAAACCTAAGTTTTTCTAGTTAACGAGGTTTTCAAGTGAATTAGAATCATAGGGAAAAAATTCATACAAATTTGAGAATATCAAGAGCAAATTGTGGGATATTTTAGAGCTTAATGAATACCTTAAAAAATTAAAAACCTATTTTTTTACACATGTTGCCACTTATAAGTGCACCCTTTCTAAGTTGTAAAACTCATCCTACTAATGAAGCATGACAAATTTTCCAAGTTGTGGGCCACCTATAGTGGAAAAGAACCTCTATCTAGAGGGTTGGTTCTCTTTAAGGCTTCACCTAATTAACCTATCCTACTAGTGCATGCTGAGAAAAAGAGGAAAGGAAACATGAAATGAAACCTAAGCCTAAAAAGGTGATGCACCAAATTGATTTCAAACTTATACTATTTTTTGGACACACAATATGGTCAAATGTACAAACTTTTTTTTATGGACAAATAATGGTTTTACATACTTATACATTAGTATTTCATAAGAAAGATGGAGTTTCCTCAATTCTAAAAGGAAAAGAAAAATATTTTCAAACCTAAATATGGTATATATATCTCTATAAAATGGTGTTGAAGGAAATAAGGTATACATTGAAGATTTGTATAAAATCATAGAAAAATACATCAATCATTTTTATTTGGACATAAAATATAGATAAGAGAAAGTAGAATACTTAAATATAATTGATAAAAGATGCTTACAAATAGCTACATATGCTTGAGAAATGTGTTTCCTTGAGTTATAGTGTTTTTCTTGATTGAAAGAAAATTCAGATATTATTATACAATATCTAAGAATGAGCAAGAACTAAATTTTTGGGTTGAAATGCTCTTTTTTTTTCTAGAGCCAAAAAAAGGAAAGAACTAACTCAAAATAGAGGCCTAAAGGTCATATATCTCATCCCAAATATAAGAAATCATAGAGGGACTAAAATTGACTAAGTTACAAAGATTAAAAATAGGCCAACCTACTTTTCACACCAAAGAAGTTCTTTTTTGACTTGACCCCTTTGAAGTTAGTTGGTTGACCTCCTCAATCTCCTTGAATTATATTCCAATTGGTGATGATGCTCCTAGATACTTGGAAAGTGTTTGAACTACTCCTATATTCTTACAAATTCCCCTTAAGAAGCTCAAACTATTGTCCTTATCATCCCCTTTTCTTTAAATGCTCTATAATCTCCTCCTAGATAATTGCATGATGTCATTGATTGCTCATTAATTACCCAACTATTGGAACTTCCATTCCTTAATCCTTTAGACATGTGCAAGAAAGTTTTGAAATGGTAATAACCATCCTCTTGGTGTAGGAGATTATTTAGGATAATAAATCAATACATGTTTTTTCATTTGTCTTCATGCTTTCATTAAACCTCCCTTTTTTCCATTATAACTATCATGGACCATGGCACTTGCCACCATCAAATATTATCATTGTGTTCATATATCTATCAAATGTCCTTTGTGATAGGTTGTCGTTAGGTCCCATTACTTTAAAATATAAAATTCAATTTGTCAACTGGGTAGTGTCCAAGGCAGTTTGCAATAAAAGAAGTTTGGAGTATCTCCCTCAGGTTTTATAACTTTTAAGAACAACTTAATATTAATTCTAACTTCAAATTGTCTAACTATAAAACTATAAAGCAATTTATTCCTAAGAAAACAGGAAATGTTTAAATAGAAAACATAAGAAAACTAATTTAGAAAGCATGATAATTGAATTAAAAAGTACATAAATGATTAAACTAAGAAGCTGGAAAATTATAAATTAAGAAAAACTTATAACAATCCATAAAACATCTTCTTAACAATAAAGATTCTAACAGTTAATAACAAAAACTACAGAAGTGAAAGGCAACAAATACTTCAAAACTAAAATTTCATAACAGTAAATTCAATAATTCTCTACAAAACAACAATATAATAAAAGAAAACACTTATCTACTTAAGTCATCTCTCGTCGAGTGGCCAGGTCATGGGTTATCACATTCGTTCTCAACTCACATTCACAATTATTTCAGAAATGCTTCTATCAATCGTAATTATCATTCATAACTCATAACTCAAAAATTTTAGATAACAATCTCTTTATTCATAAACTTCAAAAAACATTTTGATAGTATAACATTACTTTTTCATTGTATATTTTACTTCTGGAGATCATGTCTTTTATAGAAAAACTCTAACTACATCCTATATTTCAAATGGTATAGGTAACCATTGAAAATATCTAAAATAGATCTACAAATAACTCGTATGTCTTTAAAACCTATTAAAACAATATTTAAGAGGCTCAAGTCAAGCCATAAAGTTTTTGACTCAAAGGATAATAGAAATAAAAACTTTAAAGAGTAACTATATCTTCAGTCCATCACCCTAAAGTTTTGGAGCATATTTCTAGCGTATATTCTTCAACTTGTTCTGGAGCACGTGTTGGCTGGATGCTTCTAATTTGCAACTTGATTGATCGATTATTATCTACAAAACACTTAAAATAACCCATTAAATCTGTATTGGCAAAATACTTCAAGAAATCAAAAGAAATAAAGTTTATACAATTTCTCACTAAAAATTAAGCAATTATTTAACTCCTAAAATTTAATTAATTGGCAAAGGATAGGGATTTGCATATATGAAATAGGCCTTTATGGTATTATCATGATGAGGTTATTTTTTTACCTCATCATTTCCTCCTTCCTAATTCTACCCAATTAGGGAGGGTCCCCAATAAGGAGTTCCCGAATTAGGCTGTGGAGGATAAGGCTGATTCCAAGATGGAGTCCATTGATTACCAGCCCAGTTGTTTTGCGGTCTCCATGCAGGGTTGGAATTCTTCTCATAAGAGAAATTACCTCCTTGGCATTGGTTTAGCACATTTATTTCTTCTTCAACCTGAGTAGTTTTTTTCTTAGTATTCTTAAGATCAGTGAGAAGCTCACATTGATTGGTAGGGTGGCTTTGCTCACAAAGTTGACAAACATTAACCTTGTCTAAAGGACACTCACGTAAAATATGTTTGTTTCGAAACCTAGGACAATAGATTGACAAAGTATCAAGGTTACGCGTCTTTTCTTGTATACCATCCAATGTAGTGTTCAATTGAACAAGTATGTATGTCTTAAGATTTTCTATTTCTTCTCGTAGCTTACCTATCTCGTTATTCCCTTTGAAAAGATTTGTTTTTCAGATTCCTCCTCGAGTACGTGAGAAATTGTGACACAAATCACATATGTCTTCAAGGGCTAACTGAGACATGTCACCTTTTCCCATTAAATCAAGACTTATTCTTGCATCATCATCGAGTCCCTTTAAAAATATAGTCTAGAGAATCTCAACACTAATAGCTGTTTCTCCACATCGTTTAGATAAGAAAAGAAACCTATCCAAATAGTCCTCTAGACTCTCATCCTCATTCTTCCTAAGTTTAAACAGCTCTTCCTTATGATCACTCACCCTACAATAACTCTAATATTTATTCAAGAACACAGTCTCCATTTCCTCCCAACATGTAATACTTCTAGCCGGTAGTCCCATAAACCAATGCATGGCCGAATCCTTCAAAGTGGAAGGAAACAACTTCAGTTTCTGGTTATCATTTTTATAGTCATATGTTTGACAAAGGACCTTAAATTCAAAAATAAATTGGTCTGGGTCTTCTGAGGATACACCACGAAAGGTTGGAAGGAAAGCTGGAGAGATATTTTTCATCGTTGTATCATCATCTGCATCTAGAGAAATAGGATAAGTGAACATTCTAGGTAGTTGAGGATCATTGCTATTATGGTTGGCATCATTACGGTTAGCTTCTGCTCTCCGATCTCCCATGATGTTTAGAGGAATATGCTCCTCAAAAATAATTTCCTCGACAATAGGTTGTACTACAAGATGATCTTCAAGAAAATAGTGGAAAGCCTTTGGTGGGTTAGGCTCAAGTAGTTCGTCAATAGAGTGGTCTTCTGAGCCTTGGGCCTCCCTATATATAACTGGAATGTATTTTGGGGGGGTCTTTGGTATAAATCATCCGTGAGGGCCTTTTTTCCTAACCATGCAAAAAAGGAAGCCAAAGATAGTATTTTTGGCCTAAAAGAGGTATTCTAGGCATCTTCTATTAACACTTAAGCAAAAGAAGCTAAGGGTCCCCGACAACGACGCCAAAAAGTGATAGGCTGTCATTAGGTCCCATTACTTTAAAATATAAAATTCAATTTGTCAACCAGGTAGTGTTCAAGGCAATTTGCAATAGAAGAAGTCTGGAGTATCTCCCTTAGGTTTTCTAACTTTTAAGAACAACTTAATATTAATTCTAACTTCAAACTGTCTAACTATAAAACTGTAAAGCAGTTTATTCCTAAGAAAATAGGAAATGTTTGAACTGAAAAACATAAGAAAACTAATTTAGAAAGCATGATAACTAAATTAAAAAGTATAGAAACAATTAAATTAAGAAGCTAATAAACTATAAAAACATAAAAACTTATAATAATCCATAAAACATCTTTTTTAATAGTAAAAATTCTAACAGTTAATAACAAAAACTATGGAAGTAAAAGACAACAAATACTTCAGAACTTAAATTTTATAATAGAAAATTCAATAATTCTCTACAAGACAACAATATAATAAAAGAAAACAGTTATCTACTTAAGTCATCTCCCTTCGAGTGAGCAACTTGTGGGTTATCACGTTCGTTCTCAGTTCACTTTCACAGTTATTTCAGAAATGTTTCTATCAACCATAATTATCATCCATAACTCATAACTCATAAATTTTAGATAACAATCTCTTTATTCATAAGCTTCAGAATTTTTTTTGACAATATAACATTACTTTTTCACTATATGTTTTACTTCTGGAGATCATGTCTTTTATAGAAAAACTCTAGCTACATCCCCTCCTTTAGGATAGGTATATATGGATAACCATTGAAAATATCTACTTCTGAATCTACAAATGCTAGTATGTCTTTAAAGCCATCACAGCGATGTTAAGAGGAGCCATAAAGCTTTTGTCAAAGGGATAACAAAATAAAAACTTTAAAGGTAACTATATCTTTGGTCCATCACCCTAAGTTAAGACATATTTCGACATACATCTTCAACTTTGTTATGGGAGCACATGTTGGCTAAATGCTTCCTAATCTGCAACTTGATGATGATTATTATCTACAAACACTTAAAATAACCCATTAAATCTGTATTGGCAAAATACTTCAGAAATTAAAAAGAAATAAAAGTTTATACAATTTCTCACTAAAAATTAAGCAATTACTACTCCTAAGAATTTAATTAATTGTTGGGAGGATAGGGATTTGGATATATGAAATAGGCCTTTATGAGTATTATCATGATGAGGTTACTTTTACCCCTCCATCAACTTCCACATATCATCTCACCAAAGCCTGGCTTCGAGACTATACCATCATCGGATCTTATCAACCTTCAAATCTACATAGGCATAGGATCAACACAAAGAGCATTAGGAGCACATACGAGCACATTAAGACACATTCAACATCACAGACCTCTTGCTTTAATTAATTTTTCTCAAAAGCACTTGGAAACTCATCAATACAACACATCTGCAACACCATAAGGATAGCTCCATGTACTCACAACATCTCACTAGCATCTTAGTCATATATGTACAATCTACAACATACTGAACAATGTTGACATCAATGACAACATTAATGACAACACCACCAGACAAGCTCATACTTGCAACAGGGCGTCCCCACATGTTCCTATCATTTCAAATTAATTAAAAATGTCAATTTAACATGTTCATTTCATTCAAATTTAATCTCTTTCTAATCCTAGTGTTGGGGAACACTTTCCAAGGACTTAGGAGATACATGAAATAATGTTTAGGATTGCAATTAAATGGCATCCTATTCCCAACACAAAAAATATATGCGAGCATTGCATGTAAGAAAAGAAAAGGAGATCATTTTGTTGAATGATTAAATCTATGTACAAATGGTATATTGCAATTGATCTTAAAGATCGATGCCCACATGATAAAATGGAATGATGTAATTGTTCCTCCATCGTTCAAGGAGAACGAGGAAACATGCTTAAGTATTAGCGACATACATATATGTACATCGTTCTATGAATACTGTTAGTAGTCTTCACACCCATTTTGGGTGACATACCTATTCGACCTAGCTAATAGGAAGAATACCATATTGAAAAGGCTTACAATGGCAAAAACAATTGTTTTCCCTAAAAGGAAAATGATTACAATTTTTAAATTGTTTAATACAAAATAAAAATTCAAGCAATCAGAATTTATCTGATTAACCATGTAATGGTTAACAAATGTTACATGCAAGAAATAAATGAAAGAGGTGAAATGAATAAATCATATAGGGCTTAATCTGGCTCAACTATCATGTTGATAAAAAGATTATGCAAAAATATGGCGCATGCAAACATTGGCCAATAAGTCCCTTGCAATGTAAACCAAGAAAATGGTCAATCTCAAATCAAAATGACCTGGTTCTAAAACAAAATACACTTGCAAAAAATGGTCTCCTATTGTTTTTCCATCAACTCGAATGAAATCGACAAAAAACTGGGAAATAAAAGTTTCGAATAGTTTTTGAATGCAAAATTCAAGCATAAGCAACATGTCAAACAACATTTTTTACCTTTGTTCATGGCTTTTCCTTCATTTTTTCCCTCTTTTCTAGAGGATTCAATTCACTAGCTTGCTTTTTCCTAATTTCTTGATGCCATTGCTAGACCCCTACTGATTTCTTCCTAGTATTTTTGTGTTACCAAAATGGAAAATGCATGTTTTCCTTACCTATTCGCAACATTATGGGGTCGCTTCATTCATAAATGACATTAATTTGGCTGCCCCACTATTCAAATTTGCATATCTTGGCCTTAAATTCGAATGCAGGCCACTATTTCATTATGTCTTAATTTAAATATTATTTGAATTTAACAATATGGTTTTGATAATTTTGATCCCATATTTGAGCTTTATAAGGAATATGTATATATATGTATATTTATATATATGTGTGCATATATATATATGTATATATATATTTATTTATTTATTTATGCATACATACATACATATATATAGATATAATATATATATTACTTTTATAATAGTATAGTATTCAATCATTTCCAAGGCAAGGAATAAAATTTTGCACTATTTGAATAATTGTTTTCAAAAGAAGTAGTTTTCTTATCCTTCAAGTATGCCTTTTTAATTACATACAAATATGTTTAATTATGATATCATTCTCTTTTTAATTTTGAAAACATATGATCAGAATAAACAATCGAATAAGAAGTCACGTGTATTTCATTCCACAATACTATTCTTTTCAAACATTGAATCATTTCGAATCAAGTTAATATAATTTTTTATATGAAAGTTTAAATGTAATCTATCATGCTATTTTGTGGTGTGTGCATCCAAATTCCATCAAACTTACCATTCAATCTAGCTAAACGACCCTACTTCAACCATGTTCTCATCCTTCAAACTATTACCCCACATTTGCACACACTTGCACTTACACAACTTTCATCAATAATGTTTAATCATGATAAAGTATGAGATAGTTCATAAGATCACATGGTCAAAATATAGTCAACTTCTTTTGAAAACATTTCAAAAATATCAAAATTTTCATTTAACATATTGAATTTCCTCAATAATTTAATTTATCATATTATAATTTAAATGCAATAAAAATTGGGTTATGGCATCCTTCCCCTCTTGGAAGAGACATTGTATCGATGTCTATTTAATCAAAATTTAAGCATAAATGCCTTTTTCAACATCATATCATACTATTTCCAAGCCAAAAAATTATAAGCAGGCATTAATTTTAGTGTTTCCAACATTTCCAGTCTTCATCTAGTCCTCTTTAGGTTTCTAGGTGCACACCTTTCATCTCTCATCTTTTTGTGTTTTTTTTACATGCTTTATAGTCATTTTGTGAAATCATTGCATTATTAGCATTAAGTCTTGCATTTGATTAGTCTTTTCAAGCCCTAGCTTGGTGGTGAACCCCTCTTTAATTTATAATTAGACCCTAGGACAACCCTATTACAAGATCTCCTTCTCCTTTGCATACTTTGGATTGAGATCTCTAGGGTTTTCCTTGAATGAATGATTCTAAAATGTGTTTTTCTATGCCCTAAACCATAAAGCAACCATTTCTATCATTTCATTTTGGTGAACCTGCATTTAGAACACATCATTTCTAATTTGGAGTGCATCATAGTCCTAGATCTTGCTTGCATTAACTTTGCATTAGGGTTTGTACTAGTCAAATTGCATCTAGGGTTTCTAAATCTTGCATTAGTGAAAGTGCATATAGGTTGATTTTTTTTTATCTTGCATCATTGAATATCATCTGAAATCTGCATTTACATTTAGTCTACAGATCATACAAAATAAAAAGCATATAAATCACTTAATTTTTTTTGTAATTTGTGAAAGAAACCCTCACTGGGACTCATACACCCCTCTGGGTGATTTAGTCCTAGTGCATATTTTAAATTGCATTTTCTAGAATTCAAAATCCTATTTCTAAGCATACGTTTACTATTATTAGTCTTCTATTTTAGTTTGCATATTTTCTATTTTATTCAATTCATTGCATCTAGTTTAAATTGGTCCATCTTTTGCATTACTTAATTGCATCTAGAAAATTTCATTTCAAATTGTTGCATAGTGTGATTACCTTTTTTAGAATATGAAATTTTCATTACATTTCATCATGGATATGTGCTTTGGTAATTTTTGAATGTCATTGAAATCATTAGTTGATGTATCAAGTTGTGCTTTTGGAAATGACCCTAATGAAATTGAACTTACTCATGCTCACACAACTCTTAATGTATGTCCTCCTTGTGATGTTGACATCATTAGAGAAGATGATGATAGCATGAATAAATTCTTAAATTATTGTCTTAACAACCTTGAAAACAGTGCATCCTGTTATCCATTAATGAAACAACCAACACCGCCTATAATACCACCACCTAAGATGTTTAGTTACTTACATCCTGAAATTGAGACACGAGTTGAACCTAAGTTCCCTATAATAGGTGAACCTAGTTCCTCCAATTGAAATAAAACAATCAACAATTATTTGTTCACAAAGTGGCAAACAACCCCATCAACCTAGAAGAGACATATGGAAAAGGATTCACGATCTTAAAACAAGGATGTGATACAATGAGCGAACATGAAATTCATCAACTATTAGAAAAAATACCAATTGAAAGTACTAAAGGGTTAGGATATCAAGATCCTCCTCCCGATATGAGTATCCTCCTTCCTAAAGAACAACCAATGATTCATAACGATGCTAAGGATGATAGGATTGTCATAGGTCCTCCTCCTCAACATTCAACTAGAGAAGCAAGTGAATCTAGTAAAAACAAAAGACCTTACAAGCTCAGACCATTACCATTCTTACATACTCAAACAAAAATTGAACGACAAATGAAACAACTTATAGACAGAGGTCGGCTTAAACTACCACCCCCTACTAGAAGCAAAATTACTAAAGATAACATGAAGTAATGTGCATACCATCAAAATATTGGGCATCTTACTATTAAGTGTTGTACTTTAATAAGGATCTTTCAACAATTTAACATCATATAAATAGTCTCTTAAAGCAAGACCCTTTCGCCCCTTACCATGTAATATTTGTAGAATTTTTGTATTCTCACTATTACATGATCCTTCTCATCACATACCTCGGCTCATTGTTGTCTTGCATCTAGTGGGGGCAAGAATTAGATAGCCTTGTCCTAGTAACAAATTTGTCATTGTCCCTTTGGCTAGTTATCTTCCTTTGGTATATAATGAACACAATTGGGATGTAGACGACCTACTTTAGGTTGACTCACATATGCCTTACTAGCCTTTTGCATTATTTATTTTTCTTTTGTGTGATTGCATGTTCATAATGTGATCCCTCGTACTATTATGTTTGATGTATCTCTCTCTCTTTGTGACATTCCTCTATTTTTACCTCTATTCTTCTCTATGTCATAAATCTTTTCCTTTATCTTTTTCATTTGTCTTGTGTTTTCCTTTGGGGGATGACGCAAGGAATCGAGACATTCATGTCTCTTCCATGTTGGCCCAAAAGCTTTTCCCTTTATATTTTCTTTGTCTTGTGTTTTCCTTTTGGGGATGATGCAAGGTGTCGAGACATTCATGTCTCTTCCATGTTGACCCAAAAGGTTTTTCTTTTTTTTTCTCTCTTTGTGTCATTCTTTCAGTTCTATGAGAATTTGGGGAATGATGACAGTTCTAAGCTCTCTAAAACATTGTAGCAAGAACATATTGATCCTCAATCCATAGATCCCTTATGTGTGTTTTGGGGGAAACCCCTCTCTTTCCTTTTGCACGATGTAGCTTTATTTGGAAACATATGACTTGGCATAGGGCTTTCCAAGTTAGCTCTCATGTCTTCTTTATTGTTAGCATTTATCATTTGCTACTTTAAACTAATTTCTCATAGAATGGTGTTTAGCAATTTCTTTAATGTGGGGGCATGCATTAGCATTATTATTTTGCATCTCTCATGTTTCATGGTGTAGTATGCTTACTTCATGCGATGCATCTTTTCGCATTGTGGTGATATCGGGTGTGATTTCCTTCAAGAGTGTGATCTCTCTAAGCATATTACATTCCTCTTAGTGGCTTGATGTGACACACTACATCCCCTAAGGTGCGAATATTTTATTCTTTGATTGGTCCTCTCTTGGAGACATTAGGCACAATGTTCCCTAAGTTTAAGACCTCACATGAACTAAGCAAGACTCCTTTGAACATTTCTTTACATTATTTTTGCATTTGTAATTTCAGTTATATGGCCACCTTGCATAACACACTTTGCATGCTTGTGGAGCCATCTTGTTTTTTTATGAGTTCCAAGCATACAAAGCTTTTCTTGCCTCATGAAGCTTGAAGTTCATTATTGTGTGGCGACTTATCTAAGTCATCATGAGGTATAACTTTGGCATGGTTGGATGGGAAACTGATCTGAGGCATGAATTTCCCATAGCCATTCATGTGTATGTTTCTACTCTTGGATTACTCACCCATTACTCACCGATAGTTTGAAGTTTCATTGCCTCAGAGTGAGTGTGCATTTTTTTGAAAAATAGCCTAGATCCAATCCACATCATGTTGGACAAATGGTCAAAGCTTGATCCACCCCATCTTGTATTATTTTTTTTTCTTTTCTATTTTTCTTTGGTAGTGTATGCTTGTGCCTTGTTATTGCTCTTTATATCATTTTCATGTGTGTTATTTTGTGCCTATGTTGGTTTTCCATAGGACCTTGTTCCTAGGGGCTTGCACAACCCTCTTGATCATGGTCATCCTATCTTACTAGAATTGGTGCATTTGGACTCATCTTGATGTGTGTGGGTCTACTTTAGTGTGAGTTGGAAGCAAGTTCCTCCTCTCACTAAAGTGGGGGCTAGATGTAATGACAGAAAAATTACTCCCTAACATGGCCTTGATTTAGTGTTGTAATATGTCTAACATATTCACATTAGGTCTTGGGCCCTTATGAACTAAATGAACTTAATTGTACCTTATTTAGAGTGTTGTAAAGTGTTGTAATACACTTTCACACTTTTCTAGGGTTTTATTAAATAATTGGGATTCTTTTTTCTTTAATTGGCCTTGTTTTGCATCCACAAGCCTCATTTAATGCATCTTTTCAAGGATAATCCTGACATAAACCAACAACCAATCATAATTTAGGTATTTTTAGGTTGTGTGGCCCAAATTTAGTGATCTGGGGCTTATACGTCACCTTGGGCGTATGAGTCCCACCTAGGTTTTTGGGCCTCGATTTGGATTTTGCATCATTCTAAGAATTTTTCAAAATGTGTCCTATAGTTCCGCCTAATGGGACTCATACGCCACTTCTGGTGTATGAGTCCCGTGTGGCCCAAAATCAAATTTAATTCAAATTCTTGGAAGGAATTTATTCTCCTAGATTTCATGTCATCTTGTAGTGTTGTAATTTCAGGAAATTTGGTATAAACAAGTATAAATACAAGTTTCTTTCACTCATTTTACACCTAGCAAGTTGAATGAGCATCCTTATAGCAAATTTCAGTTCACAACAACATTCAAATATTTACAAGAGCTTTCAAGAGTTTCCAAGGGCTGATTATCAAGTGATTTAGAGCATTTTTCAAGCATCAATAATCATGTCAAAGTCATCATGCATCATGTTTTTTTTTGAGCTAACAATTATGATGTAGGGTTTCATTATTCAAGCTAGAATTTCATTCAAGATCTAGAACATTCAAGCAAGAATCAAGATCTACATCCATTGGAGCAATCTCATACATATTTGTAGCACTTTATTGCTAGGGTTTGGTGAGTTGCAACATTACATTTTGTTCATTCATCATTCTTCTTTCCTATTTCATTTAATTCAAGGTTTGATTACCGAAATGGGGTTTGACCAAGGAAAACCCCTTTCCACTAACAAAACAACATTTTCCCTCTCTTTAGTGTGTGATTTATAGATCTAGGTTGAAGGAACATTGAAGAGAAAGTTTGCAGAAAGTTGTAAAGTGTTCAAAGTTTTCAAAGTTGTCACCTTGCACTGGAAGATCATTGGAAGACATCTATAGGTTACAAATCAGAGTTTTGGATCTAGAAATTAGGTGGAAATGAGAGAGTAGACATTAAAGAGTAGAATTAGACTTTGAATTTCTAGAAAACCCTAACTGGATTGATATTCCACTTTTGGCATATGAGTCCCAGTTTAGGCGAGTTTGTAGATTTCAGGAATTTTAGTCATATCTCTACCAGATTTCTATTCTTTCCCAAAAACCCTAATCTGGGACTAAATCACCTAGACTAGCGTATGAGTCCCAACAAGAATTAATTTCAATGTTTTCAAATTTTCAAGTCTTCATCTAGTCCTCTTCAGGTTTCCAAGTGCACACCTTTCAACTCTCAGCTTTTTGTTCTGTTTTACCCACTTTTATAAGTCATTTGGTGAAATATTGCATTGCATTAGGTTTAAGCATTAGGTCTTGCATTTCATTAGTCTTTACAAGTCATAGCTTGGTGTTGAACCCCTTGTTAGTTTATAATTAAACCCTATGACAACCCTATTGCAAGATCTCCTTCTCCTTTGCATACTTTGGATTGAGATCTCTAGGGTTTTCCTTGAATGAATGATTGTGAAATGTGTTTTTCTATGCCCTAAACCATAAAGAAACCATTTTCTATCATTTCACAAATAAAATTATCAAAATTCTCTTTCTAAGATAGCAAATTTGGGAAGGAGAATTCTATTTCTTCCACATCCTCCCAAGTAGCACTATCTTTTGAATACTTGTTCCATTGGACCTTAAACTAAGCAATGTCTCTACTCTGCAACTTAACATTGCATCTATCAAAAATTCTATTGGGCTCCATTAGCACCACTCCTGGGTCTTGTACCTACAAGGATTTCCAATCAAGCACATGAGATACATCAGGATGATATGGTTGAAGCAAAGAAACATGAAACACATTATGAATTCAAGGCAAAGTAGGTGGTAGGGAAAGTCTATAAGCAACTGGGTTGATCACTTCCAAGATCTCAAATGGAACCACATATCTCGAGGCTAACTTGGAAGAATTTTCAAAGGAAATGAAACTTTTATGAGGCCTAACTCTTAAGAAGACTTTATCCCCTACAGTAAATTGTCTAAGAGTTATATTCTTGTCGTCATAACTCTTTTGTCGGTCTACCGCCTCCTTTAGTCTACCCTTAATAACTCATTTTTTCTTCCATATCCTTAAGCATTTTAGGTCCTACTATGATCCTATCTTCCAATCTATCGAACTGATGGGTGTATGAAACTTCTACCCATAAAGAGCTCCAAAAGGTGCCATACTTAGAGATGTGTGATAAGAGTTATTGTAAGAAAACTCTACCAATGGTAAATATTATTCCCACTTATATTGTTGGTCCATGCAGTACATTTGGAGGTCTTTGACTACTTGATTCACCCTCTCTTTCTTCCCATTGATCTGAGGATGATAAGTCGAACTAAAATTCAACTTGGTTCCCAATACGACATTTAGGGTCATCCAGAATCTTGAGGTCATCTGAGTGTCTCTATAAGAATTGATAGTCTCTAGCACTCCATGTAAGTGGAAGATCTCCTGGAAAAATTTCTTAGCTAGGGTCAATGATCCATCCTTAAGGTTCTCTAGAATGAAGTGTGCCACCTTGGTCAACTTATCAATCACAACCAATATTTCATCATGTTGATTCTTGCTCAAAGGTAATCGATGTATGAAGTCCATACTGATCACTTTCCATTTATACTCAGGCATGTCGTAAGGGTACAATAGCCCCAATGGATGTGCGTGTTCAGACTTGACTCACTAACACTCTAAGCATTTGGCTATGTACTCCACTACATCCTTCTTGAGTTTAGGCCAAAAGTACAGAGTTTTCAATTTTGTGATCATTCTAGGTGCTCTAAGGTGTCTTGAATAAGGTGTATTATGAATATCTTCTAGAACCAACTTCCTTAGCTCTCTAGAGTCTATAATGTACATTCTTCTTTGATATCTCAAAATTCCATTTGGCTCGATCTCATACCCATCAAACCAATGATCTGATGGATTCTCTATTAGGGCGCTCTTCACTCTTTCGTAGTGCTCATCCGCTTACAAATTTTGTATCACCTATTGTCTTAGATTATACCTTATTGAGATCATGGCTACTAGATGTCTTTGTCTTAAGAGCATCAACCACTCTATTCTCTTTTCCCTTTATATATACTCAATTCTGAAGTCATACTCATTAAGGAATTACAACCACCTTGTTTGTCACGCCTTAAGGTTTAATTGAGTAAAAATGTATCTGAATCCCAAATGGTTTGTCTTGAGCTCAAATGGCTTTCCCAAAAGATAATGTCTCCACATTTGTAGAGCTTGAACTATTGCAGCCAACTCTAAGTCATGTGGCGTATAATTCACCTTGTTCTTCTTAAGCTTCCCTGATTCATAAGCTACCACTTGTCCATCCTAGATTATTACTACTCCAAATCCCTCTCTTGAAGCATTTGTGATTACAGTAAATCTTCCAAATTAGGATTTGGGATGGTTAGCACTAGGGTTATCATGAGTTTCTCCTTCAAGAGTTGGAATGCTTGTTCACACTTCTCGGTCCATTCAAATTGTGTTCCTTTTCTTTGGAGTGACTTGATTGGAGATGCTATTTGGGAGAACCCTTGCACAAAATATCCATAGTAACCTACAAGGCCCATGAAGCTATGAATTTCTAACACATTCTGAGGCATTGGCCATTCCATGATTTCCTTGATCTTCTCAAGGTCTATAGATACTCCCTTAGCTGAAATAATATGGCCTAGATAGTGAACCCTATCTTGATAAAATGAGCACTTGGATAGCTTCCCAAAGAGTTTCTTCTCTCTGTCATTGTAAAACTATCCTCAAGTTCCTATCATGCTCTTCAACAAACTTTGAGTAAACTAGGATTTCGTCAATGAAAATAAAAAAAAGTCATCCAAACAGTCTCTGAACACACTATTCATGAGGTCCATGAAAGCTGTAGGTGCATTGGTCAAACCAAAGGGTACCATAGTGAGCTCATAATTTCCATACCAAGTTCGAAAGATAGTATTTAAAATATCTTCTTCCTTTACTCTCAACTGATGGTATCCCGACCTGAGATCGATTTTGGAGAACACTATCACTTCCTTCATCTGGTGAAAAAACTCATCAATCCTTGGGAGTGGGTATCGATTCTTGATGGTTGCCTTGTTCAACATTTGATAGTCTATACATAGATGCAAGGTTCCATCCTTCTTTTTCACAAAGATAAATGGTGCTCCCCAAGGAGACACACTGGGTCTTATGATCCCCTTGTTCAATAATTCCATTAACTAGGCCTTCAACTCATAGAGTTTGGTAGTGGTCATCTGATAAGGTGCTTTGGATTGAGGCTCAACTCTTGGTATAAGGTCAATAGAGAAGTCAAATTCCCATTTCAGAGGTAACTCCGTGAGTTCCTCAAGAAATACATCTTGGAACTCCTTGAGAATAGGGTAGTCATCTAAATACAATTCCTTGCTATCAGGGTTACTAATATGAACATCATAAATAGCACATCCCTTTTGACAAGCCTTCTTGAGATGCATAGTAGAGATTTGTCTAAGCTCTAAGGGTCTTTGCATCCCACAAATCTTGAATGGGTTCCCATAATCATCCAAATAACTAACTACCTTATCCGCATAGTTCACTATAAACTTATGCTTGATTAACCAATTTGTCCCCAAAATTACATCGTATGAGCCTAAGGGTGCCAAATACAGGTTGACCTGGGTTTGGAAGGTTGGAAGCTCTAACTCATTGCAAAAGAGATAGGTGTCTACCCTCCACTCTCTTAGTTTCCATACTAAACTGTCCATGAGTTTTCCATGAATCTAGGTCTAATAGGTATCTTGGATATTACTCTAGGGTCAATGAAACATTTAGTATCTTTGGTATCAATTAAAATAGAGATAGTTTGGCCATAGAGCTTACTTGTCAACTGTATTGGTGAAGCCTAATACTCTGCCTATTTGTTATCCACTGTAGGGTGGATCTAATGATGTTGAGACTGCTAATAGTTTCCTTCCCTTCATGACTTTGATCGATGTGGATAATTTGAGGCATAATGATCACCTCCACAAGTATAACACCCGTCATGAGGCCCTTTATAACCTCTTGGCTTGTCCTCTCTGAAGCTCTTATGATTTTGGTTGTCTTTTCCTTTATTATTATTTTCCTTCTTTCTCTTTCCACCATTACCATCTTCACCTTTCTCCTGTGACTCACTTCCCCTCTTGAGATTATGGATTTGATGGTTCTTGTCTCCTTTATGAAGCTTCTTGTTCCCAAACCATGACTTAGGATTGAATTATTGTAGTAACTAGATAACTTGTTGCAATTTATGCTCTTGTTTGGTGGCCTTTAGGAATACTTTTTTCATGGTGAGAGGATTATGCATGTCCACTTTTTCTCCAATGTGGGGTCTAAGTTCCAATATGAACTTCCGGATATGGAAACAGTCATCTCCCTGATACTGGGGCACATACTTTAGTATATTGGTGAAATTTTCCCAATATTGGGTCATAGTCATGCTCCCCTGAGTTAGGTTTTGGAATTCTATCAGCTTCTTGTCGAAAATGAGTTGTGGTAACCATCTCTTCCTAAGAGAATGGAGGAAGAGTTCCCAAGTAATCTCCCTAGGATGAAGATTCCTTTCGGTCTTTTCATTATCCCACCA
Source organism: Sequoia sempervirens (assembly GCA_007258455.2). Lineage (NCBI taxonomy): Eukaryota > Viridiplantae > Streptophyta > Pinopsida > Cupressales > Cupressaceae > Sequoia > Sequoia sempervirens. Next base: position 76,852 of record VDFB02380588.1, read on the forward strand.
AGTAGTTGCTTCTCTTGAAAGCTGATATGTAGCCAACACAACCTTAGTCTAATCAAATAGGTTATGGAGTCCAAAATATTTCTCCATCTCTATGATCCATTGTTCAACTTCTACTTGGATGGATTTACCATCAAACTTAGGTGGTGCTACTCTTTTGAGATCCTTTCCTATCTTTTCCTCAATTAGACCTCAAGGGGCTTCTCTTAGATCACCTTCTCCCTAATTGACTTCCACATTCCTATGAATCCAATCCTCACATACAACCTAAACCTCATGCTCTATGTGGTCCATATGAGCCTCTTTCTTGTTCAAAATCTATAGAATCTATTCCAGCCTCTTGTTTGGTCCATTGTCTGGACCACTACCTCTTGTCTCTTGTCTGGTGGTCACCATATCGACTCACACCCGACTTGGATCACATTTCACATCTACCAATTAACTTAACACTAGGTTCTATGAGTAAATTTTCTTATTCACATACAATACATACACATGCATATATCACTCATTCACTAAACACACACACATTCATGCACAATAAACATGTTTTATATTTTTTCACTTGAACACATAAAAAATAACATCTTGCTTTATTTATATTAAGTGTGGGTCAATAAGCCCTTATTTACAAAAGCTTCTTGTTACATTAGTCAGTTTTCTCATTATTAGAGAGAGGACACTCCTCTAGGTCCTCATCATAATCTACATCAATTTTCTGAGAAGAGGAGGGCTGAGTGCATAGGCTCTCCTTTTCCTCCTTAGTTAGTACATGTGTGTTTGGTCCACACCTTAGGGGCCAATATTTGATTGTGGAAAGCTTCTTAATCTTAGGAGTTCACTTTGATTCCTCAATCTTCTTTCCCCTCTCCAGCTTAAGTCGAGTGAGGGCTTGACATAGAGTCTCATCATCGAGAATCTCAGGTTGAACCTTAGTCTTGGTATTTTCTTCCAATACAACTTTCTTGTTTGAGGTCCTAACAATCCTCCCTTTCTTTCTTCCTAACTTAGACCTTCCCATACCTACATTCAATCCAGGTTCAGTCAATTCTCAAGACAACTCAATTTTGGTCAAAGGGTCAACTATCTCCTAGTCATGGCTATTAGGACTCAAAAGGCCTAGAGTTGAATCCTAAGCTCTGATACCAAATTAAATAACCCATTTTGATCATAACTTAATTATATTATTGTAAATGACATTATGAATACTAATTTTAAAAATACAACTTAAGTAGCTATTTTCAATCATAGCAACACATGTCTAATTAAAATAAGAGTCATAATAATATGTATTCATTTCAAAATTTCAATTACAATATCCAAGTTGACTTGGCTCATAAGGCCACTAAGTCAATACAATATACAATTTTACATCAAGGTTACATCTTAGTCCATGGTAATCATGAATACATCCAAGGTTTTCTCTTGATACTCACCTCCACTGGTGGACAAGAACATGGTTAAATCACTTTACTACCCAACCACGAAGCTTACGCTTCCCTAGAACTCTTCCTACTTGAAGAATGCCTAACCCTGCATGAAAGGTTTAGCAAGAGAACAAACTGCAAGGTGGAATCTAGTGCATGCCTAAAGATTAACATACATCTCTATCTATGATTTAGAAAAATGCAAGATCTATGATAGGAATGGAAGAGAGTGTTATCACAAGTCCATACATACATAATGGGCTAATTGCTTGGCCAAGAATACAAATTTAGTTGCAACAACAAAAGATAGGTTTTGGATAAAGCAAAAACCTATACTCAATGTACTCCATTTCAGCACCCGTCCTAGAAGGTAACTTTCAACAACATAGTTTATTCCTTAACAACTATCTACCCTTTAGCAACATCTACCCTGAGGTACTCTAGTCTACTTAGGTGTTGTTGTTCTACTAAACAAAGAGAATATTATTACAGACATATCCACAAAAAATTAATTTAGTCTACTTAATTTCTCAACTTAAGTAAATAAGAAAGATGATTCAAATGAAGATATTCATTACATTATCCATTTAGTTCATACACATATCACATCTTTTCATTCAACATAA